>PVJO010007132.1:23607-77420 GCA_004026905.1 Hystrix cristata | reverse complement strand
AGCAACAGTGTAACTGGACCAGAGGAGGAAAAGGAGAAAAGGGGGTTTCCTGCTGAAAGCAGGGGTAACCCTAGCCTTCCCTAGGAATGCACGCTTCACCCCGGATCTGGCTCCTAAAAGAAAGTCTAAGGAGAACCCGTCTCCTCCGCAAAGCAGCAAATGCATTTAATTTACACGTTCCTGGCAATGAGCAAAACGCCTTAAAACCACCCTACGCGGCTATTTCAACTAAAATGGAACTCAAGCAACACACATACGAAAAATGTGCTCCGGCGAAATCTGCGATCTGGACGAAGTCTCCAATCGCCCCTCTGGGTTCCGACCCAGACTCTGCTGCCCCACCCTCAATGTTGGGGATTCGTCTGCACCCCACAGACACACACAGGGAAGGCTGGCGTTTCCTAAGCACCAGGACCACGCCCGAAGCGGGCAGCCACGCAGACCTTCCGTGACCCCCACCGGACGGTCCCTAAGGCGCGCCCGGTCCCACACCAGCGGACCCCCCCCAACGCCTCGGGAGGCGAGCCCCGAGTCGCCGACATCCCGACCCGACCCAGGGCACCGGCCCCGGCCACCCCGGCCCCCTCCGGCGCCCACAGGCCCGTGCCTAGCCACGCGCGCGTCGCCCCCGCGTCCCTGAGGCGCGCGGCCGCCGCCCTTCCCAGCCTCGGGCGGGCCCTGCGGGGCCCCGCTCGGCCGCAGGGCGCCGCTCGCAGCTCCGGAGACCCTGAGGGAGCCGCCCCTCCGGTGGCGCCGGCCAGCGTCTGCACCTACCCGCCGCGGCCAAGCCGGAGCTGGAGCCCGAGGGAGTCGGGAGAGGGCCGAGAGGAGCCGGGAGAGGCGGGAGCCGCCGGAGCCTGCAAGCGAACCGAGGGGCGGGGAGCAGGGAGGCGGCCGCTTCCTCGTCGCCCTCCTGAAGGCCGGAGCAGGGGCGGGGCGCCACCGCAGCCTACCCAGCGGGCGCCGCCGCTCCGGCCAATAGGCGCTGCGGGGGGGCGGACTGAGGGCCACCGCCAGCCAATGGATGCCGGCCTAGGCGCGCCCGCCTAGGCGCCTAGTCCTCCCGTGGAAGCGGCGCGTGCGGAGTCCGTTGAGGGCGAGGTGCGCTTGAGGATGCACACCGCTGCCCTTGGGCTCGCGAGTGCCCCAGCGGGCCTCCCGCCCGTCCCCGCTGTGCGGTGACAACGGCCGCTTGCTTGTAGAGCCCGGGTACCTACAGCCGGGAGGACGAGTGGTGGGGCACTGGGGCCTGGGCCTGGGTCTCTCGGGCCGGGCTGTGGGCTCTGTGACGTAACCGGGGCGGGGCCGGGGCGGGGCCTCGGGCGCTGGAGGCTGCTCGCTGGAAGGAACCCGGAGGGACTGGGGTCCCGGAGGGGCGCCTGGGAGGCTGTCCCGGCTCGGCCTCCGCAATCTGCGCTGGAAACGTGGCTGGTCCAAGTTGAGAATGGCTGAAACTGTAGGCGCACTGGATTTCCAAGACTTAATACAGAAAAAGAATACAAAATGTTTCTTTTTTTATTAGTCACAAGTGAGACGATTGATTAAAAAATTGATTCCAGTTTGCAGTATAATATTTGGTTAAATCAAATATATTTAATTTGGGGAAGAGAAGAAAAGAAATGTAAAAAGATTTAAAATGTGTTAGCCGGGCATGGTGGTCCACGCCTGTAATCCCAGCACTCAGGAGGCTGAGGCAGGAGGATCACCAAGAGTTCAAGGCCAGTGTGGGCTACGCAGTGAGTTCAAGGCCAACCTGACCTAGACAGTAAGACCCTATCTCAAAAAAAAAAAACAAAAAAGCGTTAGATACATGTACCAGTTTCCCACAATGAATGCAATCATTATGTACTGCAAATATATATTAATTAAAAATTTTGTAATCCCAGCACTGGGAAGGCTGAAGCAGGAGGATCGCTGCGAGTTTGAGGCTGGCTCACTATGTAGTGAGACCCTATCTCAAAAAAAAGTAAAGAAAAAATAATTTCATCTTTCTCTTAGCTTTTTTTTTTTTTTTTTTTTTTTTTTTTTTTTTTTTTTTTTGGTGCTAGGGATCAAACTCAAGGCCTTGTGCTTGCTGGGCAAGCACTCTTAACCACTGAGCTAAATCCCCAGCCCCCTCTCTTAGCTTTTTAAAATGTGGCTGCTAGAAAATTTAAAGTCACTGTTTGGTTTACATTCTATTCCCATTGGACAGATTTGGTCCCAAAGGAACAATGATTCCTAACCCCTAGTGAGCACTTACTGTGGTTCACATGTTACTGGGTTTTGGGGTACTGGAGTCTCCTTCTAGAGGTGGTTTCTAGATTCTTTCTGTTTTAAAGAATAGGCCAAGGGGTTGGAGATTTAACTCAAGTGGTAGAGTGCTTGCCTAGCAAGCACAGGCCCTGAGTTCGATCCCCAGGACCCCCCCCAAAAAAATAAATTAAGACAAGTGCAGATGGTAGCAAAGTTTTATTAAAGGTATGGAAAGAAACAAACTCTGCAGAACGAATTTGCCAAGTAAAAGTAGGAAAATAAGTTCTACAGGCGAGAGCAGGCTGTTGTGAGAGAAGCCTAACCCTAAAATCTTTAAAAACTACATTTAAAAAAGTACTTTTTTTGAGACAGGGTCTCACCACGATCCTCCTGCCTCAGCCTCCCCACTGTTGGGATGACAGGCATGGACACCTCACCCAGCAAGTTTGTTCATTTTTGTTCTAATGGTTGAATATCAAACTCAGAACCTTGCACAAGCTAGGCAAATACTCTACCATCAAGCTACACCTCCAGCCCAATACATCCCTGTTGGTGCTAGCCCATTCCTCCCTAGCATTTGTGCTAAATGCAATCCCAGTTGATCCACATGGAGGAAAAGCCCTGGACTGCAAGTTGAGAAACCTGAGTCCAGCTGTGCCAGGAATCAGCAGTGTGGCCCTGGAGCCTCAGGTTTCTCTTCTCCACCAGGCGATGCAAAGGTCTCTTCTACCACATGCTCTCTGAGTTCGCTCACTGCAGTTTGGAATGTGGGATTTCCTTCCCCTGAAATAAGATTGCCTCTCTCATGGACTACTTTATGTTTCCTTGCTCCTGTGACCTCAGGAATGATGACAAGGACCTGTGTGTACCCTCTGAGCACCTGCGATGAAACACTGTGAACACTGTGTCCCCCAGCAACATCCTTGATCTCTCTCCCTCTGGCTGATTTAATTTACCTACCCCTAAAAGGAGCACGGGGGCGGCTCTTTCTACTTTTTTTTTTTTTTTTTTTTTTTTTTGGTGCCGGGGATCAAACTCAGGACCTTGTGCTTGCAAGGCAAGCACTGTAACCAGTGAGCTAAATCCCCAGCCCCTACTCTTAGAATAATGGAGCACAGTGCCAACTTGCTGTTATTGCTCCTCCTGGGGCCTCAAATGAGGGTTTTTACCACCGAAAGTGCCCTGCAGTCCTTGGTCTTGTAAGGCTGTCATAGTCCTGAACCTCGCCTCCCACGGGGAAGGTACTTCCCCAGTTGCTTTGCTCTCAGGAGTGGCAGCTTAGGCTTCCTGTAACTGAGACAGGTTGGGCCAGCATAACCATCCCATTTTGAAGCTGAGAAAAGAGATTGAGGGATGTGCCATAAGCCAGAACTATCTCTAAATTGTGTCAGGTACTGCGTCAGCACTGAGGACCTGAGACATGCAGCCAGGTGCCCAACATCACGAAGCTCCCAAGCAGCAGATCCAGAACCAGAGACCACATCCTTTGACTCTCTGCTCAGCACTCTTTCCACACCTTTCTTTTTCATTGTTTTTTATTTTTCATGTTTCTTTCCAAGGATCCACTTCCTGGCTGCAAACCATAACTGCTCTCAGCTGTGACTCCAAGGCTGCCCATAGTGATGGCATTCAGCAGACACCCAGCTTTCTCTCAGGTCTTCTGTCTTCTGTTCTACATCTCCAGTTGCCAATAAAAGCCTCTAGCTTCTTTCTGATCTGGATCCCAACCATCATGTCCCCTAGAGGTCACTGCTGAGTGTGTCAGGCTTTTAAACAGAATCTAGCCCTGCCTACATTAATGTAGTTGAGACATCTCTCTTGGCTTTTTTGTTTTGTTTTAGGTAGGTTTATTTTGGTTTGGTTTGGTTTGGTGGAGGGCAGTGCTGGGCATTGAACTCAGGGCCTTGTGCTTCCTAGGCAAGCACTCTACCACTTGAGCTAATTCTCCAACCCCGGTTTTGGTTTTTTGAGATAGGGCCTCACTGTATAGTCCAGGCTGGCCTTGAACTCAGTATGTAACCCAGGCTGGCCTCCAACCCACAGTGAATTTCCTATCTCAGCCTTCCAGTGCTGGGATTTACAGGTGTGCACCACTACTCCTGGCTAATCTGATGGGTTTTTTTAATAATATCCTGGGGGTTGGGGATTTAGCTCAAGTGGTAGAGTGCTTGCCTAGCAAGCACAAGGCCCTGAGTTAGTTCCCCAGCACCCAAAAAATAAAATAAAATGTTGTAAAGCATAGCTGACTGCTTTTTACTGCTTGTATAGACACAAGAGTCCATTGTAACCCTCACAGTTCCACAGTACCAATAAAGGAAATAGACATTGCAAAACCAAAAAAATTTAAAAATTTAAAAATTTAAAAAATAAAGGAGGCTTGCCTTAGTCCTTGGCTGTCTTCACTCAGCTGGGAATCAGGCCCTTGGCCAACCGGCAAACGACTTCTATTTAGGACAGAGCTAAGCAAGGCCCTGGGAGCCTGTGGGTGCCAGAGCTCTGCAGGGGGCATTCTAAAAATGCTCTGCTTGGACATAATCTCACACACATTGAAAAGCTCAAGAAAAAAGAAAGGTTAAAAAAAGCTGCAAGAAAAAAATCACTCGAAGAAAGTTTCCAATGTATTGGAATAAAGAGCTCAAGAATGATGATGATGTTATAAAAGAAACAATGATGTACAATAAACTAGTAAAGCTTAGAACTGAACCCCCCCCAAAAAAAAAAACCTGCATGGAGAAATCACATATCCTTCACTAACAGGCACCTATTTTGAAACAGGGTCTCTCTGAGTCACTAAATTGCCCTGGCTGGGTTCAGACTTGCTAGTGTCCTGCCTCAGCCTCCCAGAGTGCTGGGATTACAGGCGTGCACCACCACACCCAGTTTTGCTGCATCTCTTTAGTTTCAGTGGCTTGGAACATTTCCATAGCCTGTGTGTGTGTGTGTGTGTCCGTCCTATTTTAGTATATGTGCTGCCAAAGCAAGCAGAGTGTGTGTCTCCTATGACACCAACTTTCTTGGGGGGGTGCCAGGGATCAAATTTAGGATCTTGCGATTGCTAGGCAAGCACTCTACCCCTGAGCTAACTTACCGTCCCCGGACACTTTTGTGTGTTTTGTTTTTTTTTGGGGGGGGGTGCTGGGGATTGAACTTGGGGCCTTGCACTTGCTAGGCAAGCGCTCTACCGCTTGAGCTAAATCCCCAGCCGCTCAGACACTTTCAGACAGCTTCCCACGTTTTATCAAGCTGCCACTCATTTGGGATGGCTCACGTTTCCTCCTAGTTCTACCCCTCCCAGTCCAGAATACTCCAAATGGGACTTGGGGTCCCCTCAAGCATATTGAGGTACATGTGGTATCTGAGGCCCCTCACTTGTGACATTGATTTTGGTCATCAGGGCAAGGTGTTTTTTGATTTCTCTCAGTAGTGTTTTTGTTTTTCCCTGCAGTTAATATATAATGTGTGACACTTTTGTTTGTTTTGTTCTGGCAAGATGGGGTATGGTCCACTTACATTTGAACCCCTTTGCCTGGTACTTTCTAAGACCAGCCCTAGAATTTTGTTCTGACCCCCCAGGGGCTTCATTGTGGCAGTCTTTTTTCTCTGGTTCTTGCTGGTAAACTGAGGCTCGGTGCTTTAGCTTTTTTCCTCATGGAGCCCCCTGCTTCCTCTTAATTACCAGCCATCAAAATCGCCATTCTTTTTGTGTTTTGTTTTTGTTCTTGTGTTTTGAACCAAGGTCTCATTACGTAGTCCAGGCTGGCTTTGAACTCACTATGTAGCTTAGGCTAGCCATAAACTTGTGGCTATCCTCCTGCCTCGCCCCACAAGTACAGTGCTGTGATTAGAGGCATGCACCACTACTTTAAAATGTGCTTAAAAATAAAATAAAATAAAATAAAATGTGTTTAAAAAAAAAATAAATAAATAAAATGTGTTTATATCCTGCACCTCATCAAAATACACCCTGGAGGGGTTGGGGATTTAGCTCAAGTGGTAGAGCGCTTGCCTAGCAAACAAAGGCCCTGAGTTCGATCCCCAGCACCAAAAAAACCAAAAGAACACAAAATGACAAAATATATCGTGAAGATAGTTGGTACCCACTAATGATTCTTTCCAAAACTGATCTTTACTTTGATGGTTGTACAGTGATGGTTTTCCCTTTCACCTCTCCCTCCATTTACCTGCTGACCTCAGTATGTGACTCACACTGGATCCCTCCCTAGTCAAGAGCAGCCATGTTGACCTCTAGGGAGGTCACTGTGACCTGTGGTCCAGCAGGAAACAGACCTTTTCGTCCGAAGGCAATCAGGCTAAAACACAAAGACAACTTTGCCTGGTCCTTGAGAAGAGTAAAGGATGACCTGGGCTGGGTGTGATGGCGCACGCCTGTAATCCAGCACCCAGGAGGCTGAGGCAGGAGGACTGCAGTCAGTTGAGGCCAGCATGGGCTACACAGCGAGACCCTGTCTCAAAAACAAACAAGAAAATAGTATGGATTTATAGATGGATAGAGGGACAGAAAGATAGAGATGTGACAAAAGGAGTAAAGTGCTAACTATAGAAAGAAGGTGCTAGGGCTGGGGATTTGGCTCAGTAGTTAGAACGCTTGCCTAGCAAGCACAAGGCCCTGAGTTTGATCCCCAACACCAAGAAAAGAAAAAAAAAAAGGAGGCGCTAAGGAGCTGAGGATGAACTGTGTGTGAAGTGTTCTGGTGAGACAGGAGGGAAAGACAGCCCTGCACAGTCCTAGCTGTTTGAGCTGGACCCCATGAGTGGTGTGGGGGGAAAGAGTCAGTTGTTGAGGGGATGAGGAAGGGAAAGGGATGATTTCAGCTGGGGTTGATGGCAGGTGCCAGGGGTCAAGGACAGGGACAGGAGAGGAGCCCCAGGGACTGGGCCTGAAAGATAAGCTTTGGAAGGTAGAGGAAGAGGGAGTGAGAAAATGACATTTGTCAGAACAAAGCAGGGAAACCTAAAAATGAAATGGAGCCCTGTTTGGGTTTTTTGTGTGTGTGTGTGTGTGTAGTGCCGGGGATCAAACTCAGGGCCTTGTGCTTGCAAGGCAAGCACTCTAATCACTGAGCTAAATCCCCAGCCCCTCTGTTTGGGTTTTTTTAGTGTGTTTTGTTTTTGTTTGTGACAAAGTCTTGCTATATAGTTCAGGATAGCCTTGAATTCACTATGTAGCCCAGGCTGACCTCAAACTCACAGTGATCCTCCTGCCTTAGCCTCTTGAGTGCTGGGATTACAGGATGTGCCACCACTCGAAGCTTGCTGAACACTTGTGGGAAGGGGTGATAGTGAGCAGAGAGACTTAGGAGAGGGGAGGTTGATAGAGAAAGACAAGGCTTGGGCATGATTTAGTCCTCCAAGGGGGAAAGGGGAAAGGAAGTCAGATGTGGTGGTGCAGGTTTATAATCCCAGTACTTGGGAGGCTGAGGCAGGAGGACTGGAATGAGTTCCAGGCCTGTCCTACATAGTAAGTTGAAGGCCAGCCTGAACTATGTAGTAAGATTCTGTCTCAAAAGAGCAAGACAGGGAAGCAGGTGAGGGCCACTTAGGGAAAATTCATCCAGCAGCTATGTGGGCCTGAATGGCCTCCAACCCTGGGCCCAGGTGATCGAGTCTGAATGGAAGCCTCCTACCTCAGGCTTCCAAGAGCTGTCCCCAGCCTGGCACTGCTGCTTTTACTGGCAAGCCCACAACGAGGGAAAGTTTGTGGCTGACATATGGTCAGTACACAACCTCCCCAGAGGTAGATCAGCCAGATGATTCAGTTCTCCGCGACTCTCAGCTCCTCACCGATATCCTGTTCCTGTTGGGAGCCCTGGACCGCCCACGGGCTGCCCCTCCACCACCACCTAAGATGCAGGACCAAAAGGAACACTCAGTGTGGGGGCAGGAACCCCAGTTCCCAAGCTGCTCCCTGTCTGCACCCCAGGTTCCTCATCTGGAGACTTTGGCTTGATACTGTTCCAGGCTTTCTTCCAACTCCAAGACTCCATTCAGATGGAGTATGGTAGCCAGGCATGGTGGTGCATGCCTCAGGAGACTGAGGCAGGAAGATTGCTGCAAGTTCAAGGCCAACCTGGGCTACACAGTGAGTCCAAGGCCAGCCTGAGCTACACAATGAGACCTTACCTCAAAAAACCAAAAATAATAATAGTAATAATAATAATAAGAGGGCTGGAGATTTAGCTCAGTGGTTAGAGTGCTTGCCCAGCAAGCACCAGGCCCTGAGTTCGATCCCCGGCACCAAAAAAAATAAAAATAAAATAATAATAATAATAATAAAAACAAAACAAGGTTGAGGATTTAGTTCAGTGGTAGATCACTTGCCTAGCAAGCACCAGGCCCCGAGTTCAGTCCCCAGCACCAAAAAAAAAAAAAAAAAACAAAAACCCACAAAAAAACAGGTGTGGTGGCACAGTGCTCAGCACTCAGGAACCTGAGGCAGGAGGATCAATGTGAGTTGGAGGCCAGACTGAGCTACATAGTGAGACTCTGTCTCAAAACAACAAAATAAACAAAAATACTCATTTTCTGCTTGACTTGCATTAGTTTTTCTGATTCCAGAGCCACACTCTGGCCTGTCCTGCCACTTGTCCTGCCTCTTTCATCCCGCATCAAAGGTGTAGCTACAGTGTAGTGCTCCTACCTGGGGCTCAAAAGACAGGCCAAGGTCCCTTAAGCCCTAGTGGAGCCTCTGAAAGTGCTGAATACTTCCCATCTTCCTGGAATGTGACAAAAAAAACCAAGAAACTGACCTGCAGAAGCACCTAGATGCAGAGAGGGCACAGCTCATCCCTCGCACACCTCCTCTCCATTTCCCAAGTTCACAGATGCCGTGCAGCGACTCACAAAGTCCCCAGAAGAGTGAGAGCCGCCTAAACCCAGGGCCACCACACCTGTGTCCCATTTTCACACCAGCCTGCAAGAGGGCGGCACAGAAAGGGCCCCTCCTGAGTTCCAGCACACCACCTTTCATTCTCACAATGACTCTGTATCTGTTCCACTTTTGACAGATGAGGAACTGAAGGCTCAGAGATGTGTAGACCACAGCCAGATTCAAGAAATTCACAACCAAGCTTCCCAGGCCTGATTTTCAAAATGTATTGTGTTGGCCTGGAGTGGTAGTACATGCCTATGATCCCAGTACTTGGGAGGCTGAGGCAGGAGGATCACAAATTTGAGCCCACCCTGGGCAATTTAATGACTTACTGAAACCCTGTCCCAAAAGTAAAAATTTAAAAAAGGCCATGGACGTAGCTCAGTGTGGGTTCAATCCACAGTGCTGCAAATAAATAAATAAATAAACAAACAAACAAACAAACAAACAAACAAACAGACAAGGAGCCCAGAAATGGCATGGTACCTGCAGGGCAAGCCTGTTTAGAGAGGTAGGAGCCCAGCAGGAAGGAGGCTCCCAGTAGTCATTTAAAGAGCTTGATAAGGGAAACAAAGAATGAACTTCAAACACACAATCCCCTCAACTATCCCCCTCCTGGGTATCTTCCCAAAAGAATTAAAAACCTCACATTACAGTGAGCCATGCACATCCATGTTTATAGCAGCACAACTCATAACAGCTACATCTTGGAAGCGCCCTATATGCCCATCAACAGAGGAATGGATAAGGAAAATGTGTCTGTTTATACACAATGGAGTACTACTCTACCATAAAGGATAAACTTGAGTCATTTGTAGGAAAAAGGATGTACTTTGAGACCAAAATGTTAAGTGAAATAAATCAGACACACAAGCTTAAATATTGCATGGTTTCTCTTATATGAGAAACACAAAGCATACATAAATTAAAAGCAAAATAAAAGAAAATAGGCTGGGGCTGGGGATTTAGCTCAGTGGTTAGAGTGCTTGCCTAGCAAGCACAAGGCCCGGAGTTTGATCCCTGGCACCAAAAAAAAAAAAAAAATAGGCAGTAGGGAAATCTTTCTCCAAGGGGAAGTAAGATCAAGAGAAGGAGGAAGCTAGGCATGGTGGCCAACCTGAACTACATAGTAAGACCCTGTCTCAAAAAACCAAAATGAAAGAAAGAAAGAAAAGAAATATTCATTCTTAGCTAGGTGTGGTGGTGCACACCTGTAATTCCAGCACTTGGGAGCCTGAGGTAGGAGGACTGCCATAAATTCAAGGCCAGCCTGGGCTACATAGTGAGACCCTCTAAAAAAAAGTTAATTCTGGGGCTGGGGATATAGCTCAGTGATTAGAGTGCTTGCTTTGTAAGCACAAGGGCCCCGGCAGCACAAAAAAAAAAAAAAAAGGTTAATTCTACAAATAAACGTATGACTAACATGACCTCAATATAACAGGGAAGAGCTGGGGATGTAGCTCAGTGATTAGAGTGCTTACCTAGCAAGCACAAGTCCCTGAGTTCGATGGAGTCCCTGGCACCAAAAAAAAATATATATATATAACAGGGAAGAAGCTTGTCTTAGTTACTTTTCCTCCTTGCTGAGACAACATACCTGACACCAAAAGTTAGGGGAGGAACGGTTTATTTAGCTCACAGTTTATAGAAGTTTCAGTCTACAATCGGCGGGGTCCAAGGCAGGGTGGCATGGCAGACAGGTAGAAGGCAGCAGGGTAAGCACGAGGAACAAAATTGGGTAAGAAGGGGTAGGCGAACCTCTTTCTATCCCTTACATTTTATCCAGGTTACCTGGCCTTAGGGTAGGTAGCACTCCCACCCTTCATCCTAACACCCTTGACCCCAGCATCACATCCTTGATCCCAGCAGAACCCCGCCAAAATAATCAGTGGACTAATTCCGTAATCACACACTCTGGATCCAGCCCCACCTATGACCACATGAGGCTTTGGGGGGACATCTAGACACAAACCATAACAAAGCTAAATGTCAAAAGAGAAAGGCAAACAAAGATATAGCACTACCAGGGTTGTGGGTTGCCATGGGCTGCTTCTAGAGATTCTTCTTAGGTTCTTGTCCTGAACAAATAATTGTTCTTGAAACACACAAAAGACAGGATTTATATTTATTAAAAAGAGGGGCTGAGGCCTCGCAAGCACAAGGCCCTGAGTTCAATCCCTGGCACTAAAAAAAATAAAGAAAGAAAGAAAGAAATATGCTCTGCAAGTAAGTAGTCGGTGAGACAGTGCCCACAGGGGCTCTGAGGGGACTGGTGGCCATCTTCTCTATCCGCCATTCTGATGTCGGATGTAGACTGTGTTATCTAAAAAATGCTTGATTTCATGCCAGGAAAATTGAAGATAGTACTTTTTTTTTTTTTTTTTGGTGCTGGGGATGGAACTTGGGCCCTTGTGCTTGCCAGGCAGGCACTTTAACCACTGAACTAAAGCCCCAGTTGAAAATAGTACTTTCTGATTGGTCCCAACTTCAAGCCAGGGGCTCCTGTCCTGGATCTCTTTGATTGAGGGTTGTACTCACTCGCCCAGCCCCCCAAACACGCCCTAATCTCCTGCCTCAATAGGGGCTGGAGGGAGGAAGTGTATTCCACTGGAGGAAAGAACAGGAAATTCAGATGAGCTGAACTCCCTTCAATTGTAATCGTACTCGCCATGCGATAAACCTGTGCCCTTCTTTGTGTGTACGTAAGAGAAATGGATGCATCTCTTCGAAACGTGATTCACATAGGAGCACTCCAAACATCTTCATTCGTAACAGGCAAATCATGCACTAATCTCAAAATCCAGGCTGTAAAACTCAGTGTTAGAGTATGTTCTTACCGTGTACAGGGCCATGGGTCCAATCTCAGCACCGAAAAAGAAAAAGGTCCAGGGTTACTGTAGTCTAGCAGTACAGTGTGTGCCTAGCACTTGTAAGCCCTACTGTTGATCCTCAGCAGAAAAACAAACCAAACCCACAATGGAACAAATAAACAAACTGTGGTGTACTCATGAGTGAAATACTATACATCAATTAAAAAGAACATGCTATGGGTATATACAATAGCATAGTGAAATCTCAAAAACACTAAGCTAAAACAACAACAACAACCACCAAAAAACCCACTAAGCTGAATGTTCATAAGCCAGGTGTAGGGGTGCATGCTTGTAAAACCAGAACCTTGGAAGGCTGAGGCAGGAGGATTGCCATGAGTTCAAGGTCACCCTGGGCTACATAGTGAGTTCAAAGTCAGAACTATGTAGCAAGACCCTGTCTCAAATTTAAAAAATTTTAGAAAAGAAAAGCTCAGGGACTGGGGATTTAGCCCAGTGGTTAGAGTGCTTGCCTTGCAAGCACAAGGCCCTGAGTTCGATCCCCAGCACCAAAAAAAAAAAAAAAAGAAAAAAAAGAAAAGCTCATAAATATGATGAGTTGTTCCATTTCTACAGCATTTGAAACAAGCAGAAATAAGCTCCGATGATTGAATGTAGAACGATTGCCACTGAGGCAGGATGTTGCCTGGGGGCCAGAAATCAGAGGGAATTCTGTGAGGTACTGGACTTTGTTGATCTGATAGTGGTTAAAATTAATGTACAGGTGGGTATAATTAATTGGGCTCTCTACCTTTAGCCCTTTACTGTATGTAAATTATACCTTAACTAAACACAGGTTTAGTAACCCTGTATTATGCACCTTGCCTTGGGCATCATTTGCCTTTGTTTTTTTTGAGGCAGGGTCTAGCTTTGTTGCCCAAGCTGGCCTCAAACTCAGCGATCCTCCTGTCTCAGTCTCTGATTTTAGTATATGTGCTGCCGAAGCAAGCACCTGCCTCGTCTCTGAATGCTGGGATTACAGGCATAAACCACCAAGCCTGGCCATATTTCGACTTTTTCTCCATGTCTCAGCATTGACATTCTGAATCCTCCTTTTCCTTTAGTGCCTCAGTTTCTCATTATTGTGAAAAGGCTGGAAGGGGTAGAAGGGCTGTGACTTCCCTGAAGGCCGGGGCCCTGCTGCCCTCTCCCCTCAGGCCAGTTGAGTGGACTGAGCTCTCTGCACAGAGGAGGGTTACAGCCTTGGGGCTGCGCCCTCTCTCTGCACACGTCTGACTCCTGTATCAGCACAGGCCACACTTCTGCCTGCCCACGCCAGCTGGGTGAGGGCCACCTCCTGGTAGAGTTCCAGGCTCGCATCACCTGAGAAGCTGGGCCAGCGATCAGGGCTGATATCAGGGAATCCCAGGCGCTTGTGCCCAGGGTCCAGCTATGAGAGGGGTGTGCTCCCCGCTGGGTTCCCCAAAGCATGCAGGGGAGGAAAACAGTGCCCGGGGCCAGGAGGCCAGGTTTGTGCATCCAAGCCCCTGCCCCAGAGAGCTTGGCTGGGGTCCCACTGCACCATGCGCAGCCCGTTTTGGACCTGCCTCTCTTTTAACCTGAGGCCCACAGCTGTGTCCCAGAAAACACAAGACGGAGACCGGTAGGGGTGTGGCTTAGCTCCTGGTACAGGGTCTGCCCAGTATGGATGAAGCCCTAGCTTCGATCCCAAGCACTGCCAAACAAAATAAAACAAAAACAAAAAGCAAATGAAAACCAGAAAGCCTAGCACAGTGCACACACCAAGCCTGAGCAATTTAGAGACTCTAAAAATAAAAAAGCTGTCAGTTACACCTAGAAGCCCCAAGTTGCTCGCTTCTGAGAAGAGCAGTCTGAGCTCCCAGCCTCACGGGACCCTGCGACGACACACGCTGCACACACACACTGCACACGAGTGATGGGGCTACTATCATGAGACAGTGCCATAGCCCCCGGGGGTCTCTGATCCTGGCTTTGGCCTTGCCTCCCCAGGGAATGGCCTTCCCCTCCTTGCCCGGCTAGGAGAGCTTCCCCGTTGGATCGAATTGACAGTCAACAGTGAGCAAGGAAGCCGAGTGGGTGGTACACACAGGAGGCTGTGTCAGGAACATCGCCTTGAGTCGAGGCCAGCCTGAACTACATAGTGAGACCCTTTCTCAACCAAAAGAAAAAAAATCATAATCATGATAGGAAGAGCAGTGATGGGAGACTCTGAGATGGCCAGGCAAGACGAGGGGAGGGCTGCAGTAGTGTGGAATGATGACAGGAAATGATCCCACTTCGGGCAGTCCTGGGTTTAAGTGAGAAGGCCCCAGCTTCTAGCCTGTTTCCTGAGCAGCAAGGCCGAACCAAGCTAGGGCAAGCCGGGGCAGCGCTGAGGGCCGCTGCACAGAGCAGTGTCACACGCCCGGCAGACAGGGGCATGGGAGCATCTGGCAGCTGCAGCCCCGCCCTCCCGGGCCCCAGTGCTGCCCTCTCAGCGTCGCCACCCTTCCCCTTCCAGGCTGGGAGGAAGGGAGCTGATCCCTCAGGGCTTCTGTCCCAGGAGCAGCTCTGATCCCACCCCTGGGCCCTGGGGCGTAAACAATCCGTCCTCACAGGAAGGCCTCCCCCCGGGGCCAAACCCTGGGCTGAGTTCAGGGTGATGTTTACTGTTTATTTCTTTATAAACACGGTTCCAAACTAGAACCTGGGAGAGCTGTGTTTATTATCAGTCTCCTCTTCTTTCCTGGGGCGCCTAGGTCCTGAAGAGCTGCAGATTTTTTTTTTTTTGAGACATGATCTCCATATATATCCCAGGCTGGCCTCCAACTCACAACGACTCACCTGCCTCAGCCTCCCTAGTGCTGGGAGTGCAAGTGTGCACCAACGTGTGTCATGTACTTCTGCTTAGCAACAGGAGTTTGATTCTAGCTCTGCTGCCTTAACTGGCAAGTCTCTTAGCTTCTCTGATCCTCAGTTTCCTTGTCTACAAAATGGAGCCAGTAAAATGGATGCCGGAGAGTGGGTTGTGGTGGTGCATGCCTATAATCCCGGCACTTGGATTTAGATAAAAAGTAAAATAAAATGGATGCTACAGGGTTCCTGTAAGGATGATTGGACTCAGAGCCTGTCAGGGGGATGGCACACCCTAAACGCTTATCCCAGCAGATCTTCCTGCTTTTCCTTCAGTATCGGGCACGCCTGCGGCAGATGCCCCCAAGGGCTGTGAAATCTGGATTCCCGGATGCTGTACCACCATGGAAGTTCTGTGCGGTTGGTCATGGCCAGATCCACAGCCAGGCATTTCTTACACCCTTCAGGGGCCACGCAAGTGTGCCTGGCCCTCGGCGGCGTGCTTCACTGTGGGGAGGAAGCGGAGCTGTCGGCCGAGTCCTCCTTCCCCAGGGCTGGCTGGAGCACTGTGACTGACTTATTAAATTCCAACGACTGCACGTGGGAAGCTGAGGCAGGAGGATCACCATGAGTTCAAGGCCAGTCCGAATCATGTAGTGAGACTTTCTCAAAAAACAAAACAAGTTTTTATAGCTTTATTAACATATAATTTAATCTTCACTGTACAGCTTGATGAGTTTTAGTTTTACAAAGCTGTACAACTGAGGCAGAAGATTAGGGTGAAGCAAATGGGTTGTGCAAGTGGGCAGGACCTATCGGCCACCGCCAGGACGCATAGACACAATGGCTTCCCAGCCCTGCACCTGATACCAATCCGAGAATGCTATCTTCAGTTCTCCAGGCACAGAATCAGGAAAGTTTTTGATGGGACAGCCCAGCTCTGACGTGGGAATGTGGATAAAAGACAGCAGCCTTCACCTTGTGCCGCTGCAGGGTGTAGAGCTTCTCCCGGCCTCACTGGCCCACACTCACTCTGCAGGGAATTCTTTCCCCTTCTCTTAGCACTAATGCCTTTGATAAATGTAAAACCTCTACGTTTTTCACTCATCTTGTCCAATTCTTTGAACAGGACAACTAGAGCCTGGAAGGGACCGTCACTGGAACCCTCTCGGAGAACATCCCCGCCACCCCACGCACCCGTGGTTACTCCACACCAGCTCCGACCTCCAGGAGCCACTGCTCTGCTTCCTGCCTCTACACTCGGCCACTTCTAGAAATGACAGGAAATATTATAGAAGGCACTAGCTGCTCCCAGCAGCTGACGACCAGCTGAGATCAAGCCCAGAGCCCTCCCTAGGCTCTGTCACTCCCAGCCTCCCTCCCCGTTGTCACCTCCTTCTCCTCCTCATTATGCCAAATGTTATGTTTTGATTTGGAGCTGGTGATTAGAGGATTTTGCCTTTCAGTTAAATTACTTCTCAAAGCAACCAAGAGAGAGGAGAATGAACGCAGGATTGACCCAGATCTTTTGAAAATCCTGGGGCTTCACATCCTGCGACATCACTGCCTAGGTGGCCCTTTGTAGGCGGCACGGCCTGCTTCAGAACTGGCCCCGTCTCTGAGCCAGCTGGCTGCCGGCAAACCCAGAACCTGGACAGACTGGTGACAGTGAACCCTGCTTCTTTGCTGCTTCTTGGCTCCCCTGGCTTGGCGGACTTCACGTCTAAAATACCTAGACACGGTTCCTTAGGGACCAGGGTTGGTATAAGAGAGTGTTTTTTCTCTTTTTAAGGACTTCCTCTTTAGCGTGTTCATTGTTTGTTTTTTGAGACAATGTCTCCCTCTGTAGTTCAGGCTGGCCCTTGAAATCACAGCAATCCTCCTGCTCAACCTCCTGAGTGCTGGGGTTACAGGTGTGTGCCACCAGGCCCACCTAATACTCAGGCCTTCTGACACTAAACCTAGTTTACTTTAAGGCCACCTCCCTGCCAGGGCACTGGGTGACTAATGAGTAAGACAGGCCCATCCCAGGGAGGCTCTGTAATTTGTGCTTGAACACAGACCCTCCCCGCACTGGGACTTGGTGACATGGCTGTTGTCTCCAGTGGGCCCCAGGGGCGGAGGTGGGCCTGACTCACTCAGCTCCAGGTTCCAGGAGCCTATGCTGCCCGGGTGATGCTGGCATCAGCTGGGCTCTCAGTGCCAACAGGACCAGGTGGTGCCCAGGTGTAGGGCTGGGAAAGCAAAGGTCTAGCTCCGGGTTCCCTCCCTTTTTCTCTCTCTCTTTCTCTCTCTCTCTCTCTCTCTCTCTCTCTCCCTTTTTGCAGGATGCGGAATTGAGTCCCAGCATGGAACTATATCACCAACTCTTTCTTTTCTTCTTTGACACACGGTCTCATTATACAGTCCAGACTGGCCTTGAACTCACCTGTAGCCCAGGCTGGCCTCAAACCCCTGGTGATCCTCCTGCCTCAGTCTCTGGAATAGCAAGGCCCGGCTTCTACTGGAAGAGGCAGGACTCAGGGTGGGAGAGTCCCCAGCATATGAGTGGGTTCCCTGGTGCTGGATGTGCTAGTCCTGCCTGAATCCCAGTTGGTGGGGAGACTTGAATACAGTAATTCACAATTAAAGGCAGAAATGAGGAATCGGTTGTTTCACCGGGGTCTCAAAGGCCCTGTGGAGACTCAGAGCTTTAATTCAGGCCTGCTAGTCACTGGAGCTGCTCAGACAGATTCCTGATTCAATGGCCTCACCTGCACAGGCGTGGTGACGAGCCTCCTGCTGCCCTGCACACGGGTAGGACTCACAGCACCAAAGCTCCCAGGGTGCTGGGAACCCTCAGAGCTTACAGGCAGGAAGTGACTCCCATTGGGACATCAGCCTTGGCTGGGTCATTCAGCCTGATGTGGCTGTAATAACAAACAGCCAGCTGAGCCTCGGGGGCTGGCGATGATCCTGTGTCCCCCTAAAAAATACACGACTCTTACATCAACCTCAATTTCTCTAAAGTGCACTCTATTGAGAATAGAGAGATAGCTGGGTGTGGTGGTGCACATATGTAGTCCCAGCACTTAGGCGGCTGAGGCAGGAGGATCACCAGGAATTGAGGCCAGCCTGGGCTACGCAGTGAAAGCCTGTATGGAGAAGCCCCTGAGAGAGCAGAGGAAGGTGTCACCATGCTGCCGGGAGCCTGGGAAAGCTTTGGTGGGGAGTCAGCTTGACACAAGAGACAGGCAAGAGTTCGCCTGCAAGAGGGAAAGGGAATGGTGCTTCCCAGGAGCGAATGGCAGGCATGTCCGGGGCTGTCACTATCGCCTGGTGACTTGCTGAGGAATGCTGAGATGTCCGGCAGGGCAGGACTGGAGGGGAGGATCGGAGGCCGGAAGTGAGCAGGACAGCCCGGGGGGGCCAGCAGAACCAAGCCCTTTCGATGACCTTCGGACAGAAAGTAAGCCTGGGAGCTCAAGCTGTGCCTTTGGAAGAGAAGCCGGCATCTGTGCTGAGCAGTGAAGCTGTGCTTGCAGCGGAAGCCCTGAGCCCAGGGGCCCCTGGTGTTTTCTCCAGACCCCACAACATGGGCCTTTCATGCGTGGGGACACAGAGCTATGGTCCTTGCATGCTAGCAGTGCCATGTGAGCAGGGAGCGATATTAAGGAGTTCTCTCTTCTGATTTTCTTTTTTTGAGACAGGGTCTCACTATATTGTTCAGACTAGCCTCAAACTCACAGTGATCCTCCTGCCTCAGCCTCCCAAGTGCTGGGACTACAGGCATGCGCCATCATGTCCAGCCTCTCTTCTGATCTTAATCCAACACCTAGATCCCCTCTCTGGCCACTGTGGCACCACCCGAGGTCAGAATACCCCGAGCCTCATGTAAATCCCTATGAAGGAAGCTGCCTCTTCCCAGACCGTACTCTTTGGCAGCAGCCGAGTGCCCAGGGCCTGGGCGACACTTGGTAAACAGCTGGTGGATGCAGTTTTCCACTGGGTTCTTCAGGTTGTCTTTTGCTTTGACCAATGCCTGCCTCTGGTTCATGAAAGTCCCCTCCTCTTCCATGGCGACACACCCTCCCCAGCTCTGTCCTTGCTCAGGGAACTGGCTGTGGGAACAGAGACCTGGTGCCTGAACTGGGGAGGGACCAGAAGTAGAGAGGGAGCTGGCTGTGGGACAAGGCCAGGGTCTGGGGAAGGCCACCAGAGAGGCACTTAGAGGGACAAATGTCAGATCCCGGCTCTGAGGAAGTGGGCGTGCAGGCACTGCTAACTTGGCCTCGGCTGGTTATGTACGGTGAATGCCAGCCCCTTGCACCTGTTTGTCCATCCTCAAAATGGGCTCAAGAATGGGGTAACAAGACTGGGAATGGTGGCACATGCCTGTAATTCCAGCACTTTGGAGGCTGAGGCAGGAGGATTGACGTGAATTTGAGGCCAGGTTGGGCTACACAGTGAGTTTAAAGTCAGCCTGAACCACAAAGCAAGACTGTCTAAAAAAAAAAAAAAACCCAAAAAACAATGTGGTAACAAATGAATCAGATGCTGAACCTGTTCTGCCCCATGGCCTGGACTCATAATAATCATACTTGGCATTGTTGAGTACTTACTGGAATTGGGTTAAGTACCTTATATGCATCAGGTCATTTACAAGGGGTGATTAAAATATATGGTGATATGTGTACTAATAAAAATAATATTAACAAAAATCCTCAAATTTATTTAATTTAAAAATAAAACACATGATGATTTATTATAATTTTTTTAATTTTTCTTTTTTACATATAAAAATTTATTACAATAAAAAGACACCTTTCCATGAATCCCCCTCATAATCCTTCCCCCGGGAGTTGGGGATTTAGCTCAGTGGTAGAACACTTGCCTAGAAAGTGCAAGGCCCTGAGTTCAATCACCAGCACCAATAAATAAATAAATCAGTAAATAAATAAATAAATAAAATGAGATAATAAAAAAAAAGGAAGTCAGAACGTGGCAAGGACAACAGGATGAGTTCAAAGTCAGGGGAGGATTTTTTTTTTTTTTTTTTTTGGTGCTGGGGATCAAACTCAGGGGCCTTGTGCTGGGGATCGAACTCAGGGCCAGCACTCTAACCACTGAGCTAAATCCCCGGCCCCTAAGGAGAGGATTTTGAGGAGGATGCACAGCAAGCTGCGTCTTACTGTAAAACAAGTTTAAAACAGTGTAAATATTCTCCATAATTTTTTATCACATCTCATAATGCTCTAATCACCTCTCTATTTATCTGCATTTCAGGATAATGAATCTGAAGTTTCCATCTACCCACTCTTTCTTTCATCTGCTCAACTGCGCCCCAAATCCTCTGACCCTGAGAGGCTCAGTAGCCTGTGCTTTGGGTCATTCCACATCTGTCAGCACATCTGGCTGTCCTGAGCCAGCCAGATGTGTGGGCCGGCCTCGGGGCTTCAAGAGCAGCCACCACACCCCGTGCACAGCCAGCCGGCCAGGCGGCTGGGCAACTGCCAGAGCCTGTCATCCTCCCCACATGCCCAGCTGTTTGGGTGCCAGGAATGCTAGGCTGGTGAGGCACCCTGGTCTCCGCCAGCCCTGCTCCTCTCGGCCTCCAGGTGCAGGGCAGGCGTGGGGCAGGGAGCAGGGTATCTCCTGAGGCCTGTGGCTGAGTCAGGGCATTAAACCACCTAGAACTGGGCTGGAGACCCAAATGCTGGCATTGTACTGCGCTGCTAGATTGAGGGCGAGACACAACAGCCGGGGAGTATGAGCAAGCAGCAGGTGACCTCCTCCCAGGCGCAGGGACAATTTCTCTCCCTCCTCAAACTTCTATCAAGTGGCCTGTGACCTCTCTTTATTCAGAACTACCTGTTTAGAGGTGGGCATGGTGGTACATGCCTGTAATGCCAGCAATTGGGAGGCTGAGGCAGGAGGACTGCTACAAATTCAAGGTCAACCTGGGCTATACAGTGAGTTCAAGGCCAGCCTGAACTACATAGTGAGACCCTGTCTCAAAACACACAAACAAAAGAGGGTTGGGGATTTGGCTGAAGTGGTAGAGCGCTTGTCTAGCAAGCAAAAGGCCCTGAGTTCGATCCCCAGCACTACCCCCAACCCCCCAAAAAAGAAAGGAAAGCCAAGGAGGTGGTACTTGCCTGAAGTCTGAAGCAGGAGGATCACCACGAGTTCGAGGCCAGCCTGGGCTACATGGCTAGACCCTGTCTCAAAAAACAAAACAAAATGAAAGAAAGAAAGGAGAGAAAGAAACAAACAAAAATTTCACTGGGTGAGAATCAAAGGATAGTGGTCACACAAAAGACCCAGCGGAGCAAGGAACAAGGAAACCAAGACAAAAACCAAACCAAGTACCAGGTGAAAAACATTTAACTCAGGGTTTCTCTACCATCTTTTCATTTTGCTTTTGGTGCTCGGGGGTGGGGTGGGGGGATTGACTGAGCTTGCTAGGCAAGCACTGTAACCACTGAGCTAAATCCTCAGCCCCCCTTTTGTTTTGTTTTGAGACAGTGTCATTCTCTGTAGTTCAGACTGGTCTCTAAGTTGCCCTGGAACTCAAAGCAGTCTTCCTGCCTCAGCCTCCGAAGCGCTGGGATTGCAGGTGTGCGCCACCACACTTGGCTTCACAGTGTTTCTTGAATTCGTGGATCCAGGTGTTTATCATTCGTTCTCTTATTTTCTGTGGTGCTGGGAATCAAACCCACGGCCTCCCACAGGCCAGGCAAGTGCGCTACCCCTGAGGTCCCCCAGGCTCCACCCTTTCTCTAAAATCACCTTTCTTCCACCTCCATTCCCATTCCACTTCCCCGCTGAGCGCCTTAAGTACCCTCTGTCAGCTTGCACTCTTGGCAACTTCCTGCCTTCTCTCTCCAACACACTCATCTCTCTTTGGTGGGTTGAGGCTGTAGTTTAACCCACCAGTTGATTTTTAGAGTTCAACAATTACGCGAATTAGGCAGGTGTGGTGGCGCACACCTGTAATCCCAGCACGCGGGAGGCAGAGGCAGGAGGATTGCCACTAGTTGGAGGCCAGCCTGGGCTACATAGTGAGACCCTGTCTCAAAAAGCCAAACAGAACAAAATAAACAAACAAAAAAACCCAACCAATTGTGCGAATTATTTTTACGAGACAGAAGAGTCCTGTTGAAAAGAAGGGCATTTCCCAGAGGTGTCCCCAAAGGGGCCACGTGTGCAGGAACAGCAGGGGTGTGGGGCTGGTGTCCACACCATCTTCACCCAGCAGCCAGAATTAGAATATACCGCTCCTCCTCCCCCTTCCCCCCTTTCTTTTTTAGACAGAGTCTTGCTAAGTCTCTAAATTGTCCAGGCTGGGCTTGAACTTGTGATCCTCCTGCTTCAGCCTCCCGAATGCTGGGATGACAGGCGTGCGCCACCTCCCCCAGGTGCCTTCTTACTTTTTGACAGGAGCCCACGGTGGTCAGGACCACTGTTCCGCGGAAGAGTGCCTACGGCTCTCACCTGCGTCGCCCGCGATAAACCCTCTGGGGTCGGGTGCTTGCCCGCGTGCTGCAGGGGACGCGGGGCTCCATCACGCGCCTACATCCAACACGCGAGTGCGGCGGGAGCCGGGGCGTGCTGTGGGACCCCCGAGACCACCTAGTCCGGGAAGGGGGCCCGGAAGGCAGATGCAGACACCGGGGCACCGCTGCCACCCGGTGGCGGCCCTCGGCCGCGCAGCAGGCACCGTTGAAGGAAACGGAGTGCGGGAGGCCCGCGCGCGGGAGTCTTGGCTCCAAGCAGAGCCGCCCACCTTGTCCTCATCCCGGTGAGTGTGCGGCCGGGAGCTCCGGATTGGACTCTGCACGACTTCCGGCAGTCACAGGAAATCGGAATGACCACGGTGTTTTTTGGTAGTCCTGGGGAGAGGGCAGGGCTTTCACACTGAGCTACTCGGAATTTTTTTTTTTTTTTGGTGCTGGGGATTGAACTCAGGGCCTTGTGCTTGTAAGATAGACACGCTAACCACTGAGCTAAATCCCCAGTCCTCACTCTCAACTCTTGAGACAGGGTCTGGCTAAATTGCCCAGGCTGGGGCTAGGGCTTTAGCTCAGTGGTTAGAGCGCTTGCCTTGTAAGCATAAGGCCGAGTTCCATCCCCAGCTCCAAATAAATAAATAAATAAATAAATAAATAAATAAATAAATAAATAAATAAATAAATATCAAAGGGCTGGGCTAGATAGAACTTGTGACCCTCCTGCCTCAGCCTCCCAAGTGCTGTGATTACAGATGTGTGCCACCACACCTGGCTTCATAGTTCCAATTTGTGAATTGTTTCCGAAATGTCCTTTCTAGCAGTTTTTATTCCTGAAGCTTGGAGCCAGAGCTTCTCCTGGCTGTGGCCACCCTGACTCTTGCCCCACATGGCCAGACCCTGGTGGGAAAGCCCTCCCTCCTGCACAGCTCTGTGCCCTCCCATGCCCAGCTGGATCTCTCTGTCCTGTTACAGAGAGTGTTGCTAAGGACTCCTAATCTTCAAGCTTCTCCCACAACTCAGTAAATTCCTCACTGGAACTAGATGTGGTAATGCCACACCTGTAGTCCCAGCACTTGGGAGGCTGAGGCAGGAAGATCACCAGAGTTCCAGGCCAGCCTGAGCAATATAGTGAGTTCAAAGCCAGCCTGGACTACATAGTGAGATATTAAAAAAAAAAAAAAAAATTCCTCACTGGGAAGCCCGTGTCTCCTGTGCCTTACTCTGTGTCTAGTACAATTCAAGTGTTCACTGAATGAGTAAAAGAAACACTTTCCTGTATAGAGAGACCTTTCTTTCAAGTCGGTATGAATTGGGGATTCCAATGTGCAAAGGGTCATCCAAACACCAGGACCACAGAACTTTGGGACAGAAGCCAGGCGTGGTAGAGGTTTTGTGATCACAGCACTCTGGGAGGCTGAGGCAGCAAGATCAAGTTTGAGCCCAGCCTGGGCAACTTAGTGATTTAATGAGGCCCTTTTTCAAAATATGAAATAAAAAAAATAATAAATTAATAATATATATAAATAAATACACATGGGCCAGGGATGTACTTCAGTGTGAGGGACCTGGGTTCAATCTCCAGCACCGGAAACAAGTTGGGACAGGGGCAGCCTTACAGAGGACAAACACACGCCTTTTGTTCCCAGGAGGAAAGGTGCAGGAGAAGGGAGCTGATGCAGGCTCCTTTGTTGGAGGGCCGGCTGTGAGTCACTGTTGACTCAGCCTTTGCCTTTCCCTGAGCCAAATGCCCTAGAGAGGAAAAGGAATAAAAATCAGTGGCAGGTAAATGTACACAAAATGGGACTTTCTTGAGACAGGGTCTCGCTCTGGCGCTCGGGCTGGCCTTGAACTCACGGCAGCCCTCCCACCTGTCTCCTGTATTGGGATTACAGGCGTTTGCCACACTCGAATGACAAACTAGGGATATCTAAGTAGTTTGAAAAACAGGAAAAGCCTTTTTCTTGTTTAGGAAACAATCACAATGCCTGGAATGATATGGGCTACTTGACGACGGGAACAGGGAAAGGCTAGAGAGTTTCTCACGGAGTCAGAGTAGGTGTTTCTTAAACTGGGATGGAAACAGAGTGCTGATTCTTTTTTCAGAGGGGTGCTGGGGATCAAACGCAGGGCCCCGCGCTTGCTAGGCAAGTGCTTTATCACCGCACTGAGTTTCCAACCCCCTGAACTGTTTTTACACATCTTTTGCATAATTTTTTTTTCTGAAGCAGAGGACCACACTTTGTGTGATAATAGTAACAGCTGGCTCTATGGGTGTCCGTACATGTTTCTCTACAGTAAAGCCTTCTCATCAAAGGCCACTAGCTGTGACAAGCCAGGTTCTGAGGGCGGAGAACATTCTAGAAACATGAAGCTTCCCTGCTGCCGAAGCATAAAATGAACAAAGGATGACAGCACAGGCCTAAAGAGTTCAGGTTCCATTCTACACACAAGAAACTGTTCCCAAGGTTGAGCTAAGCAGCTATTTTAGCAAGCTGTGAGGACCATACCTGCTCAAGTCGATTTACAAAGCAAAGTCAGTCACACTGACGTGGCCAACCAGACTGGCTGGGAGAATCGCTGAAGTTGGACAACAGGCAAAAAACTGTTATTTCAGGGCTGGGGATTTAGCTCGGTGGTTAGAGTGCTTGCCTTGCAAGCACAACGCCCTGAGTTCGATCCCCAGCACCAAAAAAAACAAAAAACAAACAAACAAAAAAAACTGTTATTTCACTGACTGAGGGCCTTACTATGTAGCCCTGGCTGGCCTTGAACTCAGCCCTCTTGCCTCAGCCTCCCAAATGCTGAGATTACGAGTGAGCGCCCCACCATTCATTCATTCAAGACAGGGTCTTCCTGGGCATTTTGTGATGACTAAAAAGAGTTTTTAGAAATAATATACACTTGACTGACAAATGAAAAATGCCTGATTGTAAGAGTGGACACTTAGGAGTTGGGGACCTAGGTGAAGTGGTAGACCGCTTGCCTAGCAAGTGTCAGGACATGAGTTCGATCCCCAGCACCCCTCAAAATAAAGAGGGACACTGAGAGCCAGCCAGGGAGGTGCACAACTCCGGGAGGGTAAGGCAAATCACTAAATTCAAACCCAGCCTGGGCAACTTAGTGAGACCCTATTTCAAATGTTAAAAAGGGGCTGACAATGTAGCTCAGCGTGAAGACCCTGGCTTCAATCTCCAGGACCACACATACGCACGCATGCTACTTGGTGCAGGCTCAGAACCTTAAACGGGAACATAATTCCTGTTAAGCCCATAAGAAGCAGGCAGAGAGCATGGGTTCAAGATCACGTTTATTTCCAGAGCCTTCAACAGTTGGTCACAATGCTAGCTAAGACGGCGGACTCTGAAAGCCACCCCTCCTTATGCGTTCAACCAACAGAATCCCTGCAGACAAGATCAGAGACCACCTGGGCCACATCTCTGTGCGGGGACAGGCCTTCTCCCTCCTCCCTCCCCCCATATTTTCCAACAAGATTCTTTTACAGCCAAATCCAACTGAAACCCGTAATGCAGCCACCAGTCACCTCCAGCATCGCGGATTACCTCCCCACCAGCAGAACAGCAAGCCAGGGAAGAGGGGAGACGTTTTTTGTAAGGAAAACCTGGCACCAGGCTTCCCACATGGGAAAGCGATGGGAAGAAGGCTGGGGCGGGATGTGGGTGAGCTCTGGAGAACCCATTAATGCGGCCTGGATGGGCAGCGTCCCTTTGAGACCTCGCTTCCATGGGGCTAGGTGAGGGGGAACTGGTGACCATTCATTCCCCTCCCTCAAATTTAAACATGATAAACCCAAGTGTCACCTTCGAGACCCGTCCTGGACAGCCCTAACGCCCAGGGCTGCCAGCCCTCCTACCTGCGGGTGGCCCACGCCACACTGACTGACACTCCTCAATGCATAAATGACTATTTCTTAAGAATGAAAAGCCATGAGAGTATCAGAACGAGGGACACTCCGCAGCCAAACCCTCTTAAACAGCCAGCATCCTGGGAAAGGCGGAGAGGTGAGGCTGTGCTCCTGTGGGTGGCAACGCCACAGGGAGGTCCCGGAGGTTAGCTCATGTCCTGGACGCCATGCTGAGGCCAGCCCGCTCCCACCGGCAGCTCAGTCCTTGGCTTAAAATAGCAGCAGCCCTGGGGCACGGCGCCTCCTGGGGTGACAGAGCTACCAGCTCCTTCCCCAGACTTGGGACAGGCCTGCCTTTCTTACCCTTCTTTAGTGAAAAGTAGAGGTGGTCCCTGGATGGTGAACCCCTCCCTGGAATGGCAGTATTGTGACATAACGAAGCAGTAAAAGTCTCTAGGAGTTTAAAAAAAAAAAAAAAATTGACAAAGTTGAATAAATTAAGCCTACGGGTTACCCCGCGAAGCTGCATGCTTCCCAGGAGTCTTTGGTATTGGCTGGTGGCTGCCTGTGTTTCCTGCCCCTCACAAGCAGACAGACAGGGCCCAGCAAGGCCCCAGCTACTTTGCTCATCATGGTGGGTAAAGAGTCGCTGCCTGCCATGGTGCTGCGGACAGTCTTGACGGGCCAGCCAGCAGAAGGGGCGCAGCCAGTATGACGCCCTGGGCTCCAGCCCAGGTGTGTGGGAGGCGGGTTCAGGATGGAAGCCCAGGCCATCTCTCCAACGTCACACAACTGGCCCCTGCTCAGGTGTCTCTGCGTGATGACAAGAGGGATGGGGACCAGGGATGCCCAGGCTGCTGCTGTCACCCTCAGAGCTTCTTCAGGCGACTGTACATCTCCCGCTTGCTCTTCTCCCCGGCCCAGGTCCGGCTCTTGGTGCGGAACTTCTTCAGGTCCTCCTTGAAGTCCTCGTGGTGCATGGGCCGGTAGCTGGGGGGCTCGCAGTGAGCCTGGGGAGGAGACTCGAGTCAGGGTCCCTGCCGCATGAGCACACAGCCCAGTACCCGCTTTGTGCAGGGCAGACCCGTCCTGTTTGCAGACCCTGGTGAGAGCCCTGGGAGCACCGGACAGACCACAGGTCCAGCACAGGGCGGGAGGCATGCGCTCACCTGGCACTTGAGGAAGAACTCCTTGTACCCGCCTTTCAGGACATACAGCTCAGGGTAGTGCAGTTTGGGGTACTCGTTGCCGAGCCGATCTCTCTCCCTCACGTAGCGGCACCTGGTGGGGGAAGCAGGCTGAGCCAGTTATCCGTCTGCACAGAAACACAGACTTATGCCCAACCTTGTCACCTTTATCCCTGCACACAACCAGCACCGAGTGGCAAGCTCCTGACTATGTGTGCAGTTCTGGTGACGGTCCCTCCTTCTACCCCTCTTCTGCAAGCGAGCCAGCTCTGGCCCCTGACCCCTGCCCAGTGTGTCCTGGACCCTGGGGGTGGCCAGAGCTCCTGAGGCTGCTTGTCCTCACTCTCCCACCTTGCAGTAGGACACTTCTTCCTATGCCAAAGCACAAGCTTGGGGCTCTTCCCGCCACCCTTGCCTGGCTGGTGGCTCCTCGCTGCCCAGCCACGGTGTAAATCTAAGTCCTTCAGGGTCCTCCAGCTCGTCACCCACTATCCCCTCACTCGCTGTAGCCCCTCTGCCACGTACTCTGCGGTGTCTGTCTCTCGTTCGCTCTGCAATGCAGGTTCCAGGAAGGTGGGTTTTGCTCACTGCTGCACTCCCCAGTGCCCAGTGCCCGGCATAGGCGAGACAAGGTGTGTGCTGAGCGCTTCTACTCATGAGTGAACAAGGCCTCACACCACACCGTCTGCTCACATGTTGATGGGCGAAGGGCTGGGGTGCAGCTCACAGCAGAGCGCTGGGCAAGAAAGGCCCTGGGCTCAACCCCAGCACCCACTAAACTAACACAAAGAAAGACAACCTCCACGCTTCCCCGCCCTCTGCATAGAGAATCACCAGGTGGGACTTGAAGGATGTCACACGAGACCAGCAGCTCCAGAGCGAACTGCAAGGGGCCAAGTTCAATACACAGGACCAACAGGGAGCCACCCAGGAGCAGAGGCTGGACCCACAGGGGACACTGCACTAGCATCATTGCCAGGGCCAGACTAGGGGAACCCAAAACAGCCAGGCCAAGCCCAAACTACACCCAAGAAGGTTGTTTATCAAATGAACTGGCTATTAAGTGGATAAGAATTCGGGAAAATACCTGTTCCTCACCAGCTTGGTTTTTATTTATCTGAGACAGTCTCATGAAGCTGCTAAGCTGCCCAGGCTGGGCTAGACCTTGTGATCCTCCTGCCTCAGCCTCCCGGGGTGCTGGGGTGAGAGGTGTGCACCCCTATAGCCAGCTTGTAAGAGGATGCTCAATATACTAAAACGGCCAAGTGCCAGCCCCACAAAGGCCTTGGGGACTCACTCCGAACAGCACTCACATGCGAGGGCCTCTCTCTGAAGAAAACTCGCAGTGGAACACGACGATGACGCGCCTGCCATCGGTAGGCACGATGGGCTTCTTGAGCAAGAAGTCTTCGACCTCCTCTTCCATGTGCAGGTTCACTGCGCCCTGAAAGAGGGCAGAGTCCCTCAGAGCCTGTGCCCGCCCCGTCTCTCCATGCGGGAGAGGACTCATGACTGCAGGGAGCCTGCACGATGGCCCAGGAGCCCCCTTGCCCTGTCCCAGCACAGTGCCACGGCCCTGTGCACAAAGCATGTGGTGACACACACCAGGGATGGGATCGGGCACCTCTGATTCTGTTATCTAACTCATGGTGCCCTTCGTGAGTAGCGCCTGTAAATCTTGGGGCTTCCACAAACTGCAAACACTCACAGCCCCTTACCACACACAACTCACTGGGTGAAGATTAGGGAGGCACAATGGAAATGTGTGTCCTGACACACTCCCCGCCAGGTGGCTTGACTGCAACTATCTTGGAGGCTGGGGGCACATACTGGGGTTCCTCTTAACCGCCAGGGAAGCCTCTCTGGTCCCCCAAATGGCACAGACCCAGCCACCTGTAGCCCTGAGTGCAGCAGACAAAGAACATTCCTTCTTCCTGTGCCCAGGAGCCGAAGGCTGTCACCCCTGCTGCAATGTCTTCATCCACACCAGCAGTGAGTGAGCTGAGCACCAGGGTTATGCTTGCTCTAGTGAAGCCCCAGATCTGGCCTGTCCCCCTATCCAACCCGACAGCACACCTGGAAGCCATACCTTGATGTGGCCTCCCTCATACTCATACGGGTACCGGCAGTCGATGATGACAAACTCTTTAATGAGGTTGGCAAACTTGCCGTTCAAAACAGACACCATCTGTTGGGAGGAGGACAAGGAAACCAACTTTGGCTGCCAGGCCGAACCCGTGTGCAGATACCTGTGTGCAGCGAGTTTCCAAAGGAGCACTTACAATTTCTGGAGAAATGTACTTCAAATCCTGATGTTTCCCAGCCACTGTATGAAAGAGATAACCCTAAAAAAACAAAGCGAAACTGAGCACACTAGGCTGTCAGGTCCCCCAAAGCCAGGCTTCCCTGAACAGTAGAGGAAGCCCAATTCAGCCCTTCAGAAATACCTTCCAACAGGTACACTGACTGTGGCAAGCACACACATTTACTTTTTTTTGGTGGGGTGGTGGGGATCGAACTCAGGGCCTTGTGTGGTTTGCTAGGCAAAAGCTCTATCACTGAGTTCAATCCCCAATGCCCACATTTACTTTTGCTTCTACTATTTAAATAAATGCCCCCAAGCAGCGCCAGCAGCTCTTCATGTAGTTACCTTGGAGAAATCTCCTATGAGGTCACGTGGGTCACTGTCCAAAATGTTCTCGATGGTCCCTTTTGGGGAAGGCACCAGAGATAAAGAATGGTGTAGAACCTGCAATAAATCAAAAGTGGACAATGAGGCCACGGTTCTGACCAGAACTTCTGAGAAGATCCACAGGAGCATGCCAGGCCCTGGGTTCAATCCTAAATTGCCCAGGTTGGGCTCAAACTTGTGATCACCCTGCCTCAGCCTCCCAAGTGCTGAGACTACAGGCCTGCATCATCCCACCTGGCTATAATTTCTTACAAATTTATCAGATTTCAGACATCCAATCTGGGTTCAGTTTTCTGTAACTATCTCATTAATGATTTTGCAATTTATTCATTCACGTTCGGACTGATGTAAGGTCTATACTCTGCAGCTGGTTGATGAGTTTCTTTGTGTGTGGTGCTAGGGATCCAGCCTAGGCCCCTGCACATGCTAACTGTACCCCAGCACTGAGCTGCACCCCCAAACTTAGCTGGTCTGCTGGTACCCGCCCTCTACCTTTGTTTCCTCTCTGCATTTGTGGAAGAACATGAGTCACCTGTCCTATGCAGAGACCTATGGCATCTAATATTGTCTTCCACCCCCCAGGTGCCTGTAAACCTAGACTCTAGAGAGGTTCGATTAGATTTCCGGCTCTGTTTCTTTGGCAATATTACATGGGTGATGGTATCTACTTTGATTAGGAAGTACAGTATGTTGGGCACCTGTTGTTTGGTGTCCAGATTCATTACTTCTTTTAACAAGGGTTTCAAAAAAGTGATACTGCTGGGTGTGGTAGTGCATGCCTGTAATCCCAGCACTCAGGAGGCTGAGGCAGGAGGACTGCTTTGAGTTCAAGGCCAGCCTGGGCTACATAGTGAGTTCAAGGTCAGCCTGAATTGCTTAGCAGGAAAGAAGAAGAAGAAAGAAGAAGAAGAAAGAAGAAAAGAAGAAGAAGAAGGAGGAAGAAGGAGGAAGAAAAAAGAAGAAGAAGAAGAAGGAGAAAGAAGAAAGAAGAAAGAAGAAGAACAAAAAAAAGTGACACTAGACTGGGGATGTGGCTCAGCATAGAGAGCTTGCCTAGGATGCACAAGAGCCTGGGTTCAATCCCCAGTACCCCCACTCTACCCCCTGCCAGGCCTGGAGGCGCAAATTTGTAAGCCTAGCTCTCTGGGAGGTCAATGAAGGAAGATCATGGGTTCAAGCAAATGAGCAAGCAAATGTCAAAAAACATCAGGGTTGAAATTCAGCACAAAGGCTCCAGGTTCAATCCCCGGGACTGGGGAAAAAAAATTTAGCTTTACTTGTTCAGTTGACTTTTTAAAGAAATCCCTAATTTGGAAGTTACACAGCTCAGCAGTACATTATTAGTCTCCCAGTCGCTTTGCTGTAGCTGACACCTCCAACTGAAGCCAACTAACGGGTTAAAATTTCACCAGCAAATGTTATCTACTCCCAGCCTGGGGGTGAGGGGCCGCTATCTCCCCAGAAGAAGGGGAGAAGAGGCTTTCAATATCTTCTGTTCTCTGGATGAAAGACCCCTTTTGTACCCCAATTAATAGCAAAATTAACTATTCTGGAAAAAGGAACTAAAAAGGACAGTCAGGGCATTCAAACCAGCAACTTTAATTTATAGAACCCAGAACATCAACCGATCTACAGATGACAGTCCTGGTGCATCAGAAAAGAGACCACGTGAAATAGCCTGGGCTGGCCTCGGACTTACAGCAATCCTTCTGCCTCAGCCTCCTGAGTGCTGGGATCACAGGCATGTACCATAATGCCTGGGTCTAAGAATTTTTTTTTTGGAGACAGCGTCTCACTGTGTAGGTACTGGAGGCTGGTCTTAAACTCACTATGCAGTGATCCTTCTGCCTCAGCCTCAAGAGTGCTGGGACTGGGGCTGAGGATTAGCTCAGCGGTATAGCACTTGGCTACCAAGTGCAAGGCCCCGAGTTCATTCCCCAGCAGCCCCCTAAAGAGTGCTGAGATTACCGGCTTGTACGACAATGCCCAGCAACCACCTAAAATTCATGCTTTCCCAACCCCACACATTTCCCCAAAAATGAACATACAAGGATGGTAAATACTACAGCTGTTAAAGTTAAAAAAAGCTAGAAACCAGGCTGGGCAAGGTGAGACATGGTTGTAGTCCAAGCACTGCGGAGGCCAAGGCAGGAAGTTTGCAGCAAGTTTGAGGCCAGCCTGGGCTATACAGCCAGACACTGTCTCAAAAAAACAGAAGGAAATAAAGGGACTAAAATATCTACAACTAAATGACAATAAAAATATTTTAAATCAAAGGTATGAAGCAGCTGGGTATGGTGCCTGACTCCTGTAATCCCAGCACTCGGGAGGCTAAGGCAGGAGGATCACCATGAGTTCAAGGCCAGCCTGGGCTACATAGTGAGTTCAATTCAAGGCCAGCCTGAACTACGTAGTGAAATCCTGTCTCAAAAAAAGGCATAAGACAAACCTAAAGCAGTGAGAAATGAAAAGAAATTAAAAAACAAATGAGTTAAGCATTGAACTTAAACTGCAGACTAACACATCAAAGGAAGAAAAATATTTCTAAGAAAAGCCTGTTCTCTTTAGGCAAAGGACAACCTATCAAGGCAAAAAACAAAAAATGTAGGCCAGTAACCAGTCTACCACTTCAGCTAAAGAGCACAGAGAAGACTACAGTCCTGCTCCACACCCACTGGCAGAACGGGTACTGAGACCTACCCGCACTCTGGTCCCAACTCCGCCGGGCGGGGGCTGCTCCCACCGCAGGGTCGAGGCCGGCAGCCCGGGCCCCTGGACAGTCAACGAGGACCGCAGAAACAGCATTTACAGAAAACCCAAAACAGACAGGAGACAAATGACAAATCACCGCGCGTGCCAAGAACCAGAAAAACCTTAATTTGAACAGGAAGACAATTAACAGACGCAAACAACACTAGAACAGAGGTCCGAATAATCTGACAGGGACCTTAAAGCTGCCACCTTAGTGTCGGGGTGAACACAACAGCAAAGAGCGTAACAGGAACAGCAAGTCTCAGCAGAGAAGGCGCCATCACACAAAGTCTCAAGAGCGCACAGCACAGCAGCGTGCTAGTGCACACGCACCTCTGGGGTCTCCTGTGGGCTGGTGCCAGCTGCGCTCCTCCGCCGCTTCGTCCCTCCCCGCGAGGACTCCTCCAGAGACCGGTCCGGTCTCTTCAGCACCGGCCGCAGGCTAGTGCTGCACGGGGAAGGGGAGTCGAAGAGCTTGCCTCGATTGCCCTAAGAGGAAAAGGATAGTGCCATTTTTCATTCAAATCTGCTCAGCTGAATGGCCAGTAGACCAGGCTTCCTGGCTTGGGTCAAGGTCGCCCCGAGACTGGGAAATTCGCAAGTGCTTGGCAGCATGCTCTCTCAGCATGGACTCGGGGACGCGATACTGAGAGGAGTGCAGCGTTCCTCACCCTCTGCAGCTTCCTGTCTAAAGGTCCTGCGTGTCGAGGGAGCAGCTGCCACATGCCAGGCAAGGACACACATTTTTGGTTGTCCCCTGCACCTTGCTGAACAGCTCAACAGGTTCTAATACTCATCTAAATCCAGAAAAGACGGAAGGCAGTTGGGTCATGCTCTAAGCAGACACTTAAGAACCATCATTATGGGGGTTGGGGATTTAGCTCAGTGGTAGAGTGCTTTCCCAGCAAGCACCAAGGCCCTGAGTTTGATCCCCAGCACCCTCCCTTCAAAAGAACCATCCTTAAGTGGGGTGGCTAGGACAGAGTAGCAAGTGCCATCCTTATCTCCAGGTAGTCTTTGGACTTAAACTTGCAATCCTCCTGCATCAGCCTCCCAGACTTTTAAGAGCTGCTAGAGGGTTCAATCCCCAGTACCACAAAAACAAAACAAATCAAACCTAGTCTCTTGTGATGCTTCAACGGCACCTCCCTGATATGCTCCGGAGGTCTCGCAGAGTGGGCCACTCCTTGTCTACACTGCTGGAGACCAGGGATTCTCAGAGTCACCCATGTCCACGCTTGTCACTGAGGCAGAGCCTTGCCATGTACCCCAGGCTGCTCTGCTGGGGTCACAGGCAAGTGCCCCCATGCCTGGTTTTGCAGTGAGCATTGTGAAAGGACATTTCCCTCTTTTAAGGTCCCAAGAGCCTTGGTTCATGATTTTTCTTTTGAGACCAGGTCTCACTATGCATTCCTGGTTGGCCTCTTCCTCTCAGGGCTGGGATTGTCTGTTCATGACTTTTTTTTTGGTGCCGGGGATTGAACTCAGGTCCTTGCACTTGCTAGGCAAACACTCTAACCACTGAGCTAAATCCTCAACCCTGTTCATGATTTTTTTTTTTTTGGTGGTGCCGGGGATCGAACTCAGGGCCTTGTGCTTGCAAGGCAAGCACAAGGGCCTGAGTTCGATCCCCGGCACCACAAAAAAACAAAACAAAACAAAACAAAACAAAAAAACACACAGATAGCCACCTCCCAAGCATTCCCCCACTATACAATTTTACACCTTTCAGTATGATGAAGCGAATCTAGGTAGTAATGTTTGTATTGACTCAAAAGCTATGCACTTCTATGATTATAATCCACAAGGAGTTCATTTGTTCCATACTTACACTTTAGGTTAAAATAGCTACCAAAAGCTGGGCATGGCAGTGCACACCTATAATCCCAGCGCTTGGGAGGTTGAAGGAGGATTGCTGTTTGAGTTCAAGGCCAGCCTGGGCTACATAGTGAAATCTTGGCTCAACCCACCCACCCGAAAACTATCAATTTGAATTTGTGTGCATACCAAAAAGTATGTAGCTCTGAACGCATACACAACAACACCTCATGGTCCATTCCCTAGGTGTCTACATGGAGGAGGATATGTTCCCAATGATGGAAACTGGAGTCTACAGTATATACACAGGCGGGGGAAGCATTTTCAATTAAAGATATAAACATCTTGTCAAGGACGGTAGTTTGTCAAGTGTGCTGTGGAATACAAATGAGAATGATCTAAGAAAAGCTAGCAGTCTTCAGGCTAAAGGCTTCGGGTTGGTTTTTTTCAAATTGTCTAATTTTTTTGAGGGGAACTGGGGATCAGACTCAGGGCCTTGCACTTGCAAGCGTTCTACCACTGAGCTAAATCCCCAACCCCAAACTGCCTAAATTTTAAGAGCTGGAAACACTCTGGTCGCCCCTAACCCACACTCCCTGTTTCACAGACTAGGAAACATGCTTAGGAGATGTAGCCTTCAAAGGCAGAGTTTGCAAGGAAGCTAAGGTGGAGTCCAAAGCCCAGGTGTGCCGGCCTGTGGCCCTTGCGCTGCCTCAGTGTCAGGCTATGCTTGGCCAAGGCCACACTGGGGAACTTACAAGGTTTGTCATTCTTCTCATGACCAGGGGAGCAGTCCAGAGGCTGGCCATGCACGACGGGGTCTCTGCATCGTTCTGCAGAAAAGAAAACAGTGAGTTTTGAGAGATGCAGTAACAACAGCTTGAAACAGACCCACTAGAAGAAATGACCATTAAATGCTTCTGGTGATTTTGCCTGGAGAATACCACACAGGCTTGGACAGAAAGTAAGGGCAGAGCCCAGGGCCCTAAGCACGCGGAGCACACACCACGAGAGCAGCGTGCTGGGCCACTCTCCCCGCCCCACTCTCACAGGTCGAGGCGGAGGCCAGCCAGAGGGGACACGGCCAAAAGCCTGAGGAGGAGTGGAGAGGTCTTCTCAGGCCCCCCTCAGCTTTCTGCCACTTGGCACTGAGACCTACGGTGTCCTTATTTCATGTCTCTTGTGCTTAAGTAGACTGCTAACTCCTTCAAGCTCAGGAGCAGCACGTTGGTGCCTGCTCAGTTTTTCAGCCCCACCAGGCCAGGGGCAGCATCTCAAGGAATTCTCTCCAGCTGAAACAGACAGCAGCTGGCCTAAGTGCTGGGCAGTGGGTGGCAACGAACACACACACGTGCACACACGGTACCTTCAGGTTCTCGCCATCAAGAAGGTCCATGAAGCCATCATCTTCATCAGACAAAGTGCCTATCACAGGTGACTGGGGCGTAAAGAGAGGTGCTGAGTTCCCTGGTTCACTGCTATCTCCCTCACATGAGGAAAGCTAAAAGGCAATTTAAAAAAAGATAGATGCTCAGGTTTTTTTTTTTTTTTGGTGCTGGGAATCAAACTCAGGGCCTTGTGCTTGCAAGCCAAACACTCTAATCACTGAGCTAAATCCCCAGCCCCCAATGCTCAGGTTTTAAATGAAAAGTTACCATATAATCATGTTTAAGATTTATAACATGCTAAGGGTAGTTAATTCTTTTCTTTTTACTATTAGTTTAAAATTTTTAGATAGGGCCTCATTAAATTGCCCAGGTTGGGCTTGAATTTAGTGATCCCCTTGCCTCAGCCTCCCAGAGTTCTGGAATTATATGTAATTCCAGACCTTCTTTCCTTCTTTTTTTTCCCAGACGGGATCTTTTTTTTGTGTGTGTGTGCTGGGGATAGAACTCAGGGCCTTGCACTTGCTAGGCAAGCACTCTACCACTTGAGCTAAATCCCCAGCCCCAGGATCTTATTAATGTAGCCTCATATTCACTATCTAACTCAGGCCAACCTCAAACTTGATCCCTTGCCTCAGTCTCCCAAGTGGTAGGATTGTTGGCACGTACCAGTGCACTTGGTTTAGTTAATCCTTTCCTTTTTCCTTTTTTTTTTTATGGTGCTGGGGATCGAACTCAGGGCCTTGCGCTTGGGAAGCAAGCACTCTAACCACTGAGCTAAATCCCCAGCCCCCCTTTTTACTTTTTTTGAGACAGGGTCTCACTCTGTAATTTAAAATGGCCTTGAACCCACTATATAATCCAAGCTGGCCTTGCACTCATGGTGATCCTCCTGCCTCAGTCTCCAGAGTACTACGATTACAGGCATACACCACCATGCCCTGCTTTTCTTCCTTTTTTGAGATGGGGGTGTCTCATGATATTGCCCCGACTGGCCTCAACTCCTGGACTTAAGCCACCCTTCTGCTGAAGGCCCCTCAGGAGCTAAGACTACAGGCAAGTATCACTGCACCTATGAGTTCCTTTCTTTCAGGAAACTGATGCTTAAGAGGTTACCAAGATCACACACCTAACCTGGTTGACACCAAAGCCCAAGCTCTTATCCACACTATACCATCCCCCTAGGAGAGAGAACCATTCCTGGAATAAAAATGTGAAACCTGTGGCTGGGGATTTAGCTCAGTGGTTAGAGTGCTTGCCTTGCAAGCACAAGGGCCCGAGTTCAACCCAGCACCAAAAAAAAAAGTGAAACCTATGTTTTTTGGGAAATCCTCATTGTAAAACTAACACAAAGTCCAAGAATTTTAGGAAAAAAACCACTCATAAATCCACATCTAAACACTGCTAAAACGGAATTACTTTTCCAGAAGATTTTAAAGCCAGAGAAAAGTTTAGAGATACATTTATTTATTTAAACAGTGACAAGGCAATACCTACGCAAAATCCTAAAACTAACCCTAAGTCCCTGTCACTTTGGGGTACAAAGGCCTGTCCCTATGCACCTGCCCACAGTTGGTCACCCTGGCTGACACGAGCTTTGCTTCAGACTCTGCAACACGCTCTGGGCCCATCTCCTCCCTAGGCACATCCAGGGCGAACTGGCAGGCTCCTGGCCAGCAGGTTAGGGGTAGGTAACCTCACCATGGGGCAGCAGCTTCCATGCAGATACACAAAAACAGCCAAGTCTTGACAGGACCTTGTTCCTCCCTATGCCAAGGAGCTATGACAAGGAAACAGTACAGCTTGGGTCTAAAAGCAAGGACACCACAAGGCCCTCCAACAGGACCGAAAGCTAAACTAGGGAGGCCAACTTCTGTTATCGTTTTAATTTCTAGTTTCAGGCATCCTCAGCACCTGGAATGTGGTGGCTGAGTGATCAGGGGAAACTCTGGTGCTGTGGTCTCCAGGTAACTAAAGATACTCAGTACCACTCCAGTATGCAGCTCTCAGGCATTACTGTGTCCCTGGGAAGCTAAACAGTTTGCTAAGTGCTGGTCTCCTCTTTGCGTGTCTTTGGCAAATCACTCAACCTCTCTAATGACTCTTTCTTCATCGGCCAAATGAGGCAGTAACTCCAGCTACTTCACAGGGTTATGAAGACTCAAGACAAACGCTAGACCAGAGCCACCATACTGGCTGAACCTGAACCTCGGGCCATGAGCCAGACCGGAAATGGACATTTTCACATGCAAGTTCCCAGGAAAACCTAGAAACCAAATGTGGTCATTTTGCTCAAAATGGGCCTCCGCACTGTAAACAGACATATTGTCGGCTGACCATTCAGACCAACAGTAGGAAACTGTGGAGTAAGAACAATCTGATAACTAAATAGCCCTGAAAGAAGGGGCCTCTAAAACTACAAAACAGCCTACAAGCAATTTTTTTTTTCAGTACCAGGTACTAAGCCCAGGGCCTTCCCACCGAGCCATATCCTCAAGCCCTTTTTATGCAAAAAAAAATTTTTTTTTTGGAGACAGGGTCTCAGTAAGTTCCCCAGGCTAGGCTCAAATTTGTGACTCTCCTGCCTCAGCCTCCTAGAGTGCTTGGTTACAGGTGTGAGTCACAGTTATTAATAAACCGCCTTTACAGAAGTTAAATACTCTCTCCAAATAAAATCACTCTTTGGGAAGTGATTCCCAAAGGGGAATCTCCGCATTTAGGATACATACATTTGGAGCATCACTCAGGATGCTACAAGATTATTTTCCCAGAAATGATGAGGTCAAATACTCCCACTCACACAGCACTTCCCACTTGTGGTTCTTCCTGTCTGCTCTACAGACAGGGCAAAAATATGACAAGAATGTTCTGACAGTCTTGTCTCCAAACATAAAGTCAAGATAAGACAAATTAGGTATATGGATGCGGTGGCTCACACCTGTAATCCCAGAACGCAGGAGGCTGAGGCAAGAGGATTGCTGTGAGTTCGAAGCCAGCTTGAACTACACCTAGTGAGACTTTATCTCAAAAAACCCAAAAACCAAACCAAACCAAACTAAACCAAACCAAAAACCCAAAACCAGGGTGCTTTTTAGTCCTCTGTCCACCAGAAGCTCCCCTGTGAAAGCCAGCGCACATACCATCCGAGCTGGGGCAGAGTTCTGCCTCTGTGTGAAGAGCTCTTTGCCCTCCTCACGTCCATGAGAGTGTAGGCAGCCACGGGACACGGGTCTGACTGGCTTCTTAAACTCAAAGGCTTCCTGCAAGACAGTGCAGTTGAGATATCTACTGTTCATGAAACCAGCTAGAGGGTCTTGGCACTGTAACGGCCAACTCACAGCTTTGCTTATTTCTGATCTGCCCCAACACTGGGCCTCCATAGCTAAGAATCCCCATGGCTCTGCCAACAGCTAAGCTCTGAGGCACCATGTCGCTCAGCAGACACAAGGCCCAGGGTGCAATCCCCAGCGTCACCATGACACTAAAACGAGGAGCCAGGTGTGGTGGCGCACCCCTGTAATCCCAGCCCTTGGGAGGCTGAGGCAGGAAGGTAGATCACCAGGAGGCCAGCCTGGGTTCCAGTGAGTTCAAGGCCAGTCTGAATTACATAGAGGACCCTGTCTCACCCAAAAAAAAAAAAATAAAATAAAATAAAAATAAAAAAATAAAAAAATAAAAAAAATAAAATAATAATAATAATAATAAAAGCCAGGGGGTGGGGTACGGACTGGGTATTTAGCTCAGTGGTTAGAGTGCTTGCCTAGTAAGTACAAGGCCCTGAGTTTGATCCCAAACACCAAAAAAAAAAGGGGGGGGGGATCTTTTCCTTATCACACTGTATTTGCTAACAAGCATATAGTATCTAGCAACGCATGAAATACTATGAATGATAAAGTAAATCACAAACCTCCTGAAATCCAAAACAACGTCATCTCAGCACAGCTACTTGTGAACAGTCAAACTTAATCTAGATTTATGTATGGGTGGCATATTTTCTACTTCTTCCGACCAGTAGGAGACAAATTTTTCCACTCAGGACTGTTACTGTGCCAAGTGTGTTAGCACACACCTATAATCTTGGCACTCTGGAAGGCTGAGCCGAGAATACTAAAGTCTGAACCGAAACTAGGCAACTAGCAACTTGGTGAGACCATCTGAAAAAAAAATAAATGAAAGGGCCCAGGGATGTAAAAGACTTTGGGTTTGATTCCCAGCACTGCAAAAGAAGCCCCAAGACAGACAAAAACCCTACAGGTGTCCTCAGTGTGGGTGATTCTCCCACAACATTGAATGAAAGAAGCCGTGTTGACAAAACATGTATGATACAATTCCACTTCAAGTTCAAAAGCACTCATGCGCTCCACTCTAAAACAACCACTTAAGAATTTGTTCCTAAATGAAGCAAGAGCTACTATCTGTTGTCTGAACTGCTGGCACGGCACACACATCTGTGTGTTAACTCACTTAAGCACACACACCAACTGACCCACGTAACAGAAGAAATAGGCCTTCTGTGTGCCCAAGACTTCTGAGGAGACTAAAGGCCACGGAGGGCTCTGCCCTCCAGAACAAAGACCCTGGCCGCCAAGGCCAGGAGACGCCATGCTCAGGGCACAGACCCGGCCTGGTTCTGGAACCACAGAGGCCATGCACTGCCCCAAGTGCTCAGGCTGGAAGCCATTTCCACACCGTCCCTCTGCCATCTCCCAACATGCAGAACAGGATGGTCAGAAAGTTCATGGAGGCTGACACTTTACCACACTCAATCTAGAAGATTATGAGGATAGTGAACCATAGCATTCTAACAGGGAATGGAAAGGGAAGAAAACAAACCTATGTGCTGGGAATAGTAGCACATACCCATGATCTGAGCACTCTGGGAGGCTGAGGCAAGAGGATTTTCAGGTTCAAGCCCAGCCTGGGCAACTTATCAAGATCCTGTCTCAAAATTTAAAAAAAGGGCTTAGCTCAGTGCAAATATCCTGAATTCAATCCCAACACACCCTCAAAAAAACCCTCCAAAAAAAAGATAGAAGACTGGAAAAGTTCAATTCACTAATTGGTTTTTTTTTGGATGCCTATCTGGTGTGAAGTCACCATGTCAGTCTTAAGAGAGGGTCAGGCACGGTGGTGCATGCCTGTAATCCCAACACTCTGAGAGGCTCAGGCAGAAGGATCTGGCGTTCAAGCCCAGCTTGGGTAATCTGACAACTTAATGAGACCCTGTCTCACAATAAAAAATACAGGCCTGGAGGTATAGCTCAGTGTGAAAGCCCTATGTTTAATCCCCAGTACTGCAAAAAATAAAAAATAGCAGGCGCCCGTAATCTCAGCACTCTGGGAGGCTGTGGCAGGAGGATTTGTAAATTTGAACCCCACCTGGGCAATTTAGCAAGACCCTGTCTCAAAACATAAAAAGGGGCTGAGCATGGTGGCGGACAATTGTAATCCCATCACTCAGGAGGATGAGCCAGGAGTACTCAAGAGTTCAAGGCCAGCCTGAACTACACAGCAAGACCCTGTCTCAAAAACAAACAAACAAACAAAAAAAACCCACAACAATAACAAGAGCAAAAATAACATAAAAAGGCTGGGAATGTAGCTGATCGAGAAGGTCCTGGAATCAATCTCCAGTACCAAAAACTAAAATTGAAGACTAAATAAAGGGTTGGGGATTTAGCTCAGCGGTAGAGCACTTGCCTAGCAAGCACAAGGCCCTGAATTTGATCCCCAGCACCAAAAAAGATTAAACAAGAAAAAGGTCCATGAGAGAAAGCCAGGCCAGGATATATGTGGACTCTGGATGGACAGCATAAGCTCACTCTCTAAGCCACTACTTGGGTTACACTGAGGCTCCCAGAACTCGCCGGTTCTTGTCTTCCACACAGTGTTAGAGAGAGTCTCTTTGAGCTCATAAAGGAGCAAAGGAAGGAAGCAGGCGGGGCCACCTCTTCCCGACAGACCTGCACAGATGTACTCTGCCCCATGCTAGCACGCAGACGCCACTCACATTCTCCTTGTTTTCATCCTGGTCAACTAGCCGGAAGACATCATGGTCCAGAGAATCAGAATGGCTTCGCTTCAGAGCTGGGCTACATCCCAAGAGCTTCTGCTGAAGTAAAAGAAGGAAATAGCACATAAGGGCAAATGGAACGGAAGACTCAGATCCTCGGTGAGGGGGTGGGGTGGCTAGCTCCACACAAGGAGCAGTAGCTAGAACAGGGCAGGAAGTACACCCAACCTCACAAGGCACAAGCCCTCTCGGCAGCTAGTTACAGTGCTACGTCCACCCCCAAAGGACATTTGAACAAAACTCTTCCTGGTCAATAAAACTCTGATAGAGATAGAGGACAAAGTCCTTCAGAGGCAGCCATTATTCAGTTGCTCTAGGCAGTGTCCTGAGTGCTTCAAAGACTGCAGAAAAGCAGCTTTCCCGTCCTAACTTGAGGCCTCCTACCAAGGTCAAGCGGGCAGCTAGGCAGCAAATAATAAGCATTAGTTCAAAATAACCAAGAACTAACTTACAGGTAGGGAATGTATTCTCCTCAGGGGATTCCCAAGGCTGGAATAAGACCAGAAGGTAAACAATTAGAATAAAGCATCCCAAGAGGTATGCACATTACCAGATGCATAGTTTAGTCTGGAGATAGGGGACAGTCAGATTCCCATTTTAAGAAATATATGGAAGAAAAGATTTCCTGAAGCTGTCCTGTTCTCAGGAGCATCCCAAACGCTAGGCTTCTAGGTAAAAAAAAAAGCAAACCTGGAGCCAGGCATGTCAGACATACCTGTAATCCCATTTGAGCTGCTGAAGGGGAGATCAGAGGTTCAGGCCCAGCCTGGGTAACTCAGCAACTTAGAAAGACCCTGTCTTAAAGTTTTAATAAAGGGCTGGACATTGTGGCACATGCCTATAATCCCAGCACTTGGATCACCACTAGTTTGCTAATTCATTCAATGCAGGCCTAAACTACACAGTGAGACCTTATCTTTAAAAAAAAAAAGGGGGGGGGCGCTGAGTACACAGCTCAGTGTGGAGACCCTGAGTTCAATCCCCAGTACCAACAAACAAAACAAAAAAACTAGTGACTGAATACAACAATAAACATGATCTCTTGAGCCCAACCCAAAACTTAGCAATTTAATAAGACCCTGTCTCAAACAATAAAATAAAAAAGCAAACTTGGGGTTTTCTCTTAAACACACACATTCTCTTGCCATAGTGTATGCTTGTAATCCCACCACTAGGGAGAGTGAGGAAGCAGGACCAATGGGAGTTCAAGGTCAGCCTGAACTACGGAGTGAGACACTCTTAAAAAACCAAACATGCATTCTCTTAAAGTTTTAACATCAGAAGGTAGAGCAAGGGTTTAGGTAAAGCTAAAATGAAGGAGAAAAAGTTCTCAAAATAGCTAATACAAACTTTTCATTCTCAAGATGCTACTGTTTCTAAGATCCAGCCATCTCACTAGGAACAGCTAACGCAAGGGCTCCAGTCCAGAGCATCAAAAATTTCATTTAAAAATTAAGCAAAGTTCCTAAGTTTGAACACTTCAAAGCAGTAAACACATACTTTTCTTTACTGTCCAAGGGCCCAGGAGCATCCAGACAGAAACCTGTGTGAGAAAAGAAAAAAGTTGCTTAGGAAATAATGCACGCAACACTACTTCTTCGTTAAAATAAATCCATAACATCTTTATAGTGTTCATTGATTCTCTGTCTCCTACTTGGAAATACCATGGAGGCAAACAGATGTGGGGAGAGGCTGAATTAAACAGATTTACAGCATAACTGCTTGGATAGCCAGGTAACCCACACAACCCTTTGTGAGTTCCCATCACGGAAAGAAAAGATACCACCATTTTTCCTGGAATAATTTTGATTTCAAGCATTTTATCTTGTCAAGTCATATGCCTAATTTAGGGGTATGAAAAAATACAAATTAGCTGGGTTTGGTGACGCATGCTGGTAGTCCCAGCACTTTAGGAGGCTGAGGCAGGAGGATCCCAAATTTGAACCTAGCCTGGGCAACTTAATGAGAGCGTCAAAAAAAAAAAGGAGGGGGGCCCCTGGGATATAGCTCAGTGTTAAAACCCTGAATTCATTCACCAGTACCACAAAAAACCCCCCCAAAAACCAAAAAACCTCCAAAACAACCATTAGCTGGGTACGATAGCACATGCCTGTAATCCTAGCTACACAGGAGACTGAGGCAAGGGGACCTAAAGTTTGGAACAAAACCCATTCAGGACCCCTCCTCTCTCAGGAGCTATTCCTATTCCCTAATCAATTTTCCTATTCTAAAAACAAAAAAACAAAACAAAACAAATTCTAGGCCCTGTCTAAAAATAAAACCACGGAAAGGGTTGGAGATGTAGCTCAGGGATAGCAACCCTGGGTTCAGTCATCCCCAGTATGCCCCTTCCACAAACCCTATACATACTAACCACATTTTAGTACTTTGGTCTTGCAGTTCCCTTAACCTGTGTCCCAGCATGAACTTACAAAGTAGGATGATGCACCTGGCACATTTCCTCCACAGCAGGCTCACTGAAATGATTTTATTACACTTCTGATTGTCTGACCCTCATTTTAACCCATAAAGTTCTCTGAATGCCACTTACAGTTCCTGGGTGAAAGGACATTTCAGGAAATCTCCAGTATTGCACCCCACACTGCAGACGCATGGTGGGTGAAGACTAAAAGGATACCTGAAGCCAGGTGTGGTGGTGGCCCACGCCTGTAATCCAAGCACTCAGGAAGCTGAGGCTGGAGGATCCAGGCCAGCCTGGGCTACACAGTAACTACATATAGCAAAACCCTGTCTCAAAAAACCAAAAATACCTGAGTCAGTTGATTCGGTGGAGCCCATTCTCTGCAAACTGCTGTTGTTTTTTGCTTCCAGCGGCTGCTCATACTCACTGAAACCAAGAGGAACACTTCCATGTGAGCGATTACTGGGACAGTTAAGGTCACATGCAGGTGGGCCACGAAACAGCCAGGCTTTCAGGAACCACCCTAACTTCCAGGCCAGGGCACAGACCCCATTTTACCACCCAGAACACCCAGTTAGCCCTTAAACCAAGAAAGGAATAAAGCGGGGCTTGGCTCTGGGCCACACTGGCGGACACAACGACGATGGAGATTGTTGGGGTGGTCTTCAAGAGCGAGCCCACGCTCTAGGAGCCGTGCTGGAAAATGGGTGGAAGGTGATACAGGACCTGAGGCCTGGCTTTTCAGAGATTGGGTAACAGATCACACGTAGGTGTTAGAAAATGAGATGCCCAAGATTGCAGGAAAGTAGCTGCCCCAGAAACTGTGGGGTGCACTTTTTGGCTGTAAGAAGTTCGGTCGCAGAGTGGGGTGGACATCGGCAACGTGCGGGACCGAAGATGTGGAGAGAAAACATCAGGCCCCTTTGTTGGGAAGGAACAAAGCTCCGGGAAACCAAGGTCCTGCGCGCGGCTCAGCGGGGGAAGTGCGGCCAGACCGCCAGGAGCCTCCTGGGCACGGACGGGGGCACAAAGCGAGCGGAGAGGTGACCGGGGGCGCAGGGACGCCTCCCCGGCCCCGGCTAGGGCGGAAGCCCCCCGAGTCCGCACGGTGCCCATGGCGACCCCGCCGCCCCGCCACGGCGCCCCCGACCCCTTACCTGCCCAGTCCATGCAGCTGGTCCATGGTGACCGTCAGGGTGGTGACAGGCGACAGCCCCCCAGCCGCAGGCGCGCCCAACAGCGGCCTGGCGGCGGCGGGCGACGGAGAGGGGCTGCCGGCGAAGAGCAGGCGGCGGCGGTGCGGGGGCTCCGGGCCCAGCTCCATGGCGGCGCCGGCCTCCCCGGCTCCCGCTCTGTCCTCTGCGTCCGCCGCGCGCCCGCGGCTCAAAGCCCAACGCGACCCCGCGGTTCCGAGACGCAGCGGCCGCGGGCAGGTGGCACGGGCGGGCGGGGATCCAGCCGCAAGCTCTGGGCGCCGCTCTCACCCCGCGAGGCCGGGCGGGCAGGCGCTGGCCGCTTGAAGACTAAATCTAAATAAGCGCGGCTGGCGCAGAGGAGGAGCGAGAGAGAGCCTTGAAGCTACGGCCCCGGCTCACACTCTTCACGTTTCTCACTCCTTTGCTTCAGTCCCGAAGCGCAAAGGACCTAGTCAACCTTCGCCTTACTCCTCTGCAGCCCAAGTGGCTTTTCGCGGTAATAGCTGCTTCCAGGGGACCTCCGCTGCCCCGCCCCCTATCCTAGTTGGCGCCAAACGGAATCCACCAATCAGGAAGCAACTTCTCCGCCTCTCTCTCGAATGGCAGCCAGGCTGAACCAATGAGAGAGAAGAAGGAAGCAGCTCCGGGCCTCGGGGGAGGGGGGGGTCACTCGCTTTGCGGAGGGGCGGAGCCTAGAGGGGAGGAAGGGGACCTGAGCGCGGCACAGAGGTCAATGAAACTCCCAGCAGTCCTTGCGCGGCTCAGGGCTTTGCGGAAGGGCCCTACTGCCCCATGGCATGCTGGGAAGTGTAGTCCCCCGCCCCCCCGCGCGTCCGTGTAGTCGCAGCCGTCAATTCGGGCGGACTCGCTCCTGGGGGAACGTGAAACCTGGAGGAGGACATGGGATACAGCCTTGGCTCTGCCGCTGGCCACGCAGTACTATGAATCATGACCCCAGGGCCCATTTCTAGATTTTTTTTTTAGGTTTTTGGTTTCCTGGAGATCAAAACCATGGGCGCGTTCCCGCTACTGAGCTACATTCCCAGGCCCTTTTATTTTTTATTTTGACTCTTACGAAATTGCCCAGGTGGATTGGCGATTCAACCACCTCTAATCTCGAAATGCTGGAATTACAGATTTTCACGACTGCACCCAGCTAATTCTGGAGCTTTTAACAGACCCTGCGCTGCAGGCTCTGCTGTCCACAGGGCCTGTGCCCTGGGCCTCAGCATTCTGTGCTCTTTACAGTATGCTCCCAGAAGCCACTCATGGTGCACGCCTGTAATCCCAGCCCTCGGGAGGTTGAGGCAGGAGGATCGTTGCAAGTTTGAGGCTGGCCTGGGCTATATGGTGAGTTCAAGGCCAGTCTGAACTGTTTAGTGTGACCCTGTCTCCCTGTCTCCCCTCTTTTCCCTCTTTTCTATCCTTTCTCGCCCCCTGGGCACTCCTGGAGCACTTAAGGAAGGTTGTGCTTGTGCACCAGATGCTGTTCCAAGAAAGTTATCTGTGTTTCATCCTCACAATCCAAAGAAAGGAATCATTCCTGTTGTAGAGGGGTTTTTTTTTGTTTTTCTTTTTTTTGGACGCTGGGGATCAATCAGGCCTTGTGCTTGTTAGGCAAGCACTCTACCGCTGAGCTAAATCCCCAACTAGAGGGTATTTTTATGGCCCCTACATAATGGATGAGTGGTGGCTCTTAGAATAATTTTGTAAGATAGGCACAAGTACAGCAACTGGCTTGTGTAAGGAATTGTCTTTTGGCAGCATTTCTAGAGCAAACATGTTCTTAGGAAGTGTGCTTCCTCCCTACCCGGTGCTGAGGTTTGAAACCAGGGCCTTTGGGCGAAGGGACATCCTTACCCTTTTATTTTTTTATTTGAGATAGGGTCTCACTAAGTCCCTAAATTGCCCAGGTGAGGCTGGAACTTTCGATCCTCCTGCCTCAGCTTTCCAGAGTTCTGGAAGAGTGTATATTTTATTTTAGGAAGCTTCAAGGACCTCTAGAGGTTATAATCATTACCTCTGCTTAAGGTTACCATGAAATGTTTCTTTTTTGTTTGTTTTTGATTCGTTTTGGTTTTTTGTTTTTTTTTTTTTTTTTTTTCTCCTGAGACAGGCCTGGTCTTGCTATTATAATTCAGGCTGGCTTTGAACTCACTACAAAGCCCAGGCTGGCCTCGAACTCCTGTGGCGATCTTCTTGTCTCAGCCTCCCAAGTGCTGGGATTACAGGTGTACACCACCACGCCTGGTTTTTTTTAAGAACTCTGCTTGTTGTGCTCACTTTGGCAGCACATATACTAAACCTAGAAGAACTTTGCTTGCAAAGGTTTGTATTATACAAGTAATATAAAATAAGTGTAGTTTTAGAAAATACAGGTAGTCTGGGTGTGGTAGCACATGCCTGTAATCCCGCACTCAGGGGGTTGAAGCAGGAAGATCCAGAATTCAAGGCAAAAAAAAAAAAAAGAATTTGAGGCCAGTCTGGACTGCATAGTGAATTTGAAGCCAGTCTGACTGTCTCAGAAAGAAATACTAGAGGAAAGAATAAAGAGAGGGGAGAGTGTGATGGATGGTAATGTCAAAATATGTCACATGCATATATGTAAATACCACATTGATGCTAGGCATGATGGTATATGCCTGTAATCTCCATACTCAGGAGCCTGAATATCTCTATTTAAAGGCTAGTTTGGACTACATAGCAAGACCCTGTTTTTGGTTGCTGTTTTTTCTTTTTTAAGAGCACGAACAAAAAACACCAAAAAGCTGGATGTGGTATTCAGTTATAATCCCAACACTGTGGGACGTTTAGACAGGAGAAGCTAGGCGTGGAATGTTCAAGATCAGCATGGGTAATTAATTTGGCTAGACCTTGTCTCAGAAAGGGGGTGGGGGCAGGATGTAGCTCATTGAGAAAGCCCTGGGTTCAATCCCCACGGCTTGGGGGGGAAGACAAAGAAAAAAAGCAGCCTGGATGAAACCCTATCAGTAAACCCAATCAATAAAAGCCTGAGGGGTTGGGAATTTAGCTCAAGTGGTAAATCCTTGCCTACCAAACCTAAAGCCTTGAGTTCAATCCCCAGCATGAAAAAGAAAGAAAGAGTCGAGAAGACTCAGATTCACCCATGTGGATTAACATACCAAAGCAATTCCAAATCCAAGGATTGGCATAAAAATTTAGGGTCAGACAACCATTTTTGTTTTGTTTTGTTTTTTAAGGCTGGACTGGGGCTGGAGTACAGCTCAATGGCAGAGTGTGGCTTAGCATGCAGGGGGCCCTGGGTTTGATCCCTTGAGCTGAAAAATGGGTTTTGCTTTGTTTTTGTTTTAGTGCTGGAGGTCAGGAGACTCTGGGGCCTCCTGCAGGATAAGCCTACTTCTCAAACCTGAGCTACAGGTTAGGGGTGTGACTGTTATTGTGTTTGAGGATTGTTTTTAGCTGCCATGTGGAAGTAAAAGGAATACATAGGGTACTTCAACCAAAAGCCTGTCCCTGTGAATTAGGCATCTTCTCCAGGGCTCTCAGTAGCTCAGGGGAAGGGCTGAGCCAGGGACTGTGAGTTGTGGTCAGGAACTGCTTTTGGACAGGTTCATTTCACCTCTACCGAGCCTAACAACTTGCCAGACCCAAGTTTAGAAGGTTTGTCCCGATGCCCCACACAACCCCCATGAAGTCCACCCCCATTCCTGCCCCCGCCCGCAGCCCTCTTCCCCTTCCCTGGAAACCTTTACTCTCACAACCTGGCTGATACCGGCAACCCCTGTTCTCATCCACCCTCTGGGTGCCACATGTTTACAGCTGTCTCTGCGACTTACAAAGCGACTAACAAATCAGGGCAAATCCCTCAGGTGACCACACACCTCAGAAGGATACAGATCTTGCCCTTTCTCCTCCTCCCATCACAAGTTCAAATCCCTCCCGGGGAATTTAGCAAGACCCTGTCTCAAACAAAAAAAAAGGTGGAGGGCTGGGGATGTAGCCACGGCCCTCAATTCAGTCCCCAGTACTGCAAAAGGAAAAAGATGGGCCGGGTGTGGTGGCGCACACCTGTATTCCCAGCACTTGGGAGGCTGAGGCAGAGAGGATCGCCTAGAATTAGAGGCCAGTCTGAACTACATAGTGAGATCCTGCCTCAAAAAAATAAAGAAAAGAAAAGAAAGAAAAAAGGCATCTCTTTCTGCTAAAGCCACACTCCGCCCCCACTCTACCACTGAGCTACATCCAACCAGAGATCCCTTCTGCAAACAGAGATGGTGTCCAATACTGCAGTACATACGCAGACCAGAAAGTCAGGCTGGTGTGGTGGGCAGGGAGGACCAGAGTCTAGCTGGGCATCTTCCTGTTCTCACTGCTCTGGAGAAACAGTCCCCCATTTCCAAGCCCCACCTGTCTCCCTTGCCTCCTCCTCTCTAATCTTCTGGCTGCTGTGCACAGGGGACTCGAGGTTGTCTTGGGGCCTGACCTTCGTTGGGCAACTCATCCCCTTAGCCACTTCCGGGGTGGATTTCCTAACCCACCAGACCAGATCAGATTCCCTCTGTCTATCTGTCTGTCTCTCTTTCAATACTGGGGATTGAGCCCAGGGCCCTTGCACTGAGCTACATCCTCAGCATTGTTTTCTATTTTGATACCGTGTCTCACTAAATTGGTAAATTGCCCAGGCTAGGTTTGAACTCAGGATCCTCCTGCCTCATCCTCCCAAGGGCTGGGATTACAGGCTTGTGCCACCACTCCTGACAAAGAGGGATTACTTTCGCTTGAATAGAAAGGTCAAAATCCCTTGTCCGTCCCGGGTCCCCTCAATGTATAAATCTTATTTTCTCTAGGAAAGGAAATTTGTCTTCTCCTTCAAGGCTTGTGCTTCTCTCAGCAGACTGTGGGCAGCAGGTTGGGTTTATGCCGCGTGGTTAGGAGGGCAGATGCAGGGACCCGGTGTGACACACACAGGCAGCCAGAAGGAGCGGAGCTTTCGCACGTGGCAGGAGCTGTCCTTGGAACTGGGCAACCACGTCCGAGACGGGGAGGCCCAGACTGGTTCTACACCACGGTCATGTGGGAGCCTGGTCTTTCTCAGCCTGCTTCTTTATGGATCAGGTCATCTGCTCATGTGACACAAATTCAAATGAAACTAAAAATGGGCTGAAATGAAAAATATCTCCTTTCTGCTCTTTTGGGACGCTGTTTCAGGCTCTCTGAGCAGGCCCCTTGACATGCCGTCACAGGCTTTTGTGCGACACAGCCTCTAACCAAAGTAGACTGCCCGAGCCCCAGGAAACAGAACTCTTCACCTCTACACTGTGAAGGTTGGGAAAGCAACAAAAAATCACTGTGAAAGTGTTGAAGGTGCAAGCACAGAGTCAGAAAGCTAAAAATCCTAGGGTGGCAGCACATGCTGTAATCTCAGCACCTGGGAGCTGAGGCAGGCGGATCGCTGTGAGTTCCGGGCCAGTCTGGGCTACATAACGGGACCCGTCTCAAAAAAACAAAAAAATGGAGTTGGGGATTTAGCTCAGTGGTAGAGCTAAATCTTGCCTAGCAAGTGCAAGGCCCTGAGTTCGATCCCCAAGAAAAACCCCACAAAACACACATATACACACACACGCACACACACGCACATGCACAAGATAAATAAAAAAAGAATCTTTTCTGAGTTACAAAAGATTGAAAGGCTCGTTCTCTGTTAGAAAAAAAACAACGCCTCTCTCTTCCTTCCCGGAAGTGACATCGTGGCTGGTCTTTTGGTATCGCCTTTTTTTTTTTTTTCCCCCAGTATTTTGAGACAGGGTCTCTCCATACAGTTCAGGCTGGCCTTGAACTCACACTGATCCTCTTGCCTCAGCCTCCTGCCTGTTGGGAATACAGGCATGTGCCACCACGCCTGGCTTGGTATCTCCTACAGGTGCTGCGTGATGCTAAGAAATACATGTATGTATTTGCCCATGCACACTTTTTATTTTTGTACGAAATACCATTTTTTTAGATACTGTCCTGAACCTTACTAACTTGCTTTTTTTCCCTTTTTTTTGGTGCTGCGGATCTAACTCAGGGCCTTGGCAAGCACTCTAACCACTGAGCTAAATCCCCAGTCTCCTAACTTGCTATTTTTTCTGTTTTTTTGTTTTGTTTTGTTTTTTAGTTTTAGACAGGGTCCTTTATGTAGCCCATGCTGGCCTCAAACTCCTAGTGATTCTTCTGCCTCAGCCTCCTACCCGCTGGAATTATAGGTGTGTACCACCATTCCTGGCTACCTGGTTTTTCTTGTTATTTATTTATTTATTGGAGGCAGGATCTCACTATGTAGTGCAGGCTGGCCTTGGACTCACTATGTAGCCCAGGCTGGCCTCAAACTCATGGCACTCCTCCTGCCTCAGCCTCCCAAGTGCTGGGATTACAGGCGTGCCCCAGCACACCCAGCTGTTTTTTATTTTTATTTATTTTATTTTTATTTTATTTTTTTTTTGGTGCTGGGGATTGAACTCGGGTCCTTGTGCTTGCAAGGTAAGCACTCTAACCACTGAGCTAAATCCCCAGCCCCAGACATTTGTTTTGTGGAAACAGTGTCTCACTCAGTCAGGGCTAGCCTCAAACTCACTATGTAGCACAGGCTGGCCTTGAATTTGCAATCCTCCTCAGCTTCCAGAGTGCTAGGATTACAGGCAATGCCACCATGACCAATTTCCCTTGGACAATTTTTCACCCATGTACTAGGAAGTGAGCCTACGGTCTTTGCACTGAGCTACATCCCCAGCCCTTCTTTTGTGTGTGTGCTGGGAGTCGAACTCAGGGCCTTGTGCTTGGGAAGGCAAGCACTCTAACCACTGAGCTAAATCCCCAACCTTTTTTTTTTTTTTTTCTTTTGAGTCAGGGTCTCACTAAGTTGTTAAATTGCCCAGGCTGGGTTAGAACTTGCAATCTTCCTGCCTGAGCCTCCCAGAGTGCTAGGACTACATATGCCCAGCCACGGACCGTTTGAGGTGTAGGGTCTTGCCTGGAATCCGCATAATCAAAAAGCTCTCTCTAGATTATCATAAACAGTCAGGTTTGGGGACCACTGAGTCCTGTGGTGTTTAAGGCCATCAGAGCCCAGCACACTGTGTCGGGCCCGCCCATTCTGAGTTACTGGTTTGGTAGATGGTTTTCTATGTGGGCTCAGTCCTGTCTGGCAGCTGCGTGGCTGCTGTGGGAGACGAGGGCTTCCAGCAGAAGCTCAGCATCCTGAACCATTCCCCCTCCCAGGACTTCTGCAGTGTCCTCCCTGACCCCAGAGGCTGAAACTTCTGTCACCCACCAACTCCTGCTCCTGAATGCCAGCTGCTTCTCTGAACCCAGCTCTCCCCACCACACACAGAAGTCCTCTCCTCCTCTCCCCTCCCTCCCTCTGCCGCTCCCCAGGGACTCTAAACTCACAGCTGACCTCCTGCCTCCCTTTGTCAAAAGCCTAAGCTCCCCATGCTCGGAAGGACCTTGATGGGTGCAGGAAATCACAGATATCAAAACATTTTCAATGTACCATTTACTCGTATGACTTGTGATACACTAATTTTTTTCTGTATCCCCAGCCTTTTAAAACAAAATTTTTGCCTTGCAAACACAAGGCCCTGAGTTCGATCCCCAGTGCCAAAAAAAAAAAAACCCCAAAATTTTATATTTAAAAAAAAAAAAAATTTTATATTTTGAGACAGGATCTCTCTAAATTGCTAAATTGCCTAGGTTGGGCTCGAACTTGCCATCTTCCTATCTCAGCTTCCTTCAGTGCTGGGATTAGAGGTGTGTACCACCTTGCCTGGTTTATTTTGCATTTTGTGTTCTTTTAAATGTCACTAGAAGGAACCCCCCAAAACCCAGCCCTCTGGCTCTGAGCTATCCTAGCATGAAGAGCAAGGACCACAGATGGAGCCCCAACACCAGGTCCTGCAGTGAGGCCGTCCCCGTCCAGCCTTCGCTCACGCGTGGCTCTCGGAAGCCTCCTCCCCATTTAGCCCTCTCTGCTGTAACCACCCCCTTGGCCTGCGTCCTCTTCTGCTGTTTGAAAGTCTGCACTTGGGGCTGGGGATTTAGCTCAGTGGTTAGAGTGCTTGCCTTGCAAGCACAAGGCCCTGAATTCAACCCCCAGCACCAAAAAA
>PVJO010007132.1:0-23507 GCA_004026905.1 Hystrix cristata | reverse complement strand
GCGATCCTCCTGCCTCATCCTCCCAGGTGCCGGCATTGCTGGACACTACTGAATTGTCCCCAGTAGGCCGACGGGTGGGACTGGTCTCGCAGGGTTAGAGCTTGCCATAGGGTCTGGCCTCCTCTTGTGGACCAAACTTGTGATACAGCATCTCACTGTGCGGGGTGGATCCAGAGGGCCAGATGCTGGGTGGAGGCCTCAGCGACAGAAGCTAGCGTGACCTCCTAGCAGCAGAGGGGGAGGGCAGGAGGCGTGAAGTGATTCCTAGGAGGTGACTCAGGCACTGGGTGGTGACAGGGTCCCTCCTTGAGGTGGTCTCGCTGGGGGCCGCCTGGGACTGTCCTTCCTCCACCTCTGTCTGGGGTGAGGAGTTAATGAGCATGGAGACCAGGGCTATATGGGAGTGTAGGAGCCTGGATCTGGGAGTCACCAGCCTTAACACTGTGGGCCACAGTAGAGGTCCCCAAAAAAGCTGGGGCTGGAAAAGAAACAAGAGGGGCAGTGACCAAACTCAAGGTCCAGAGGGGCAGTGGTGGGAGGGCACTGGCCACCAGAGAACTCATGTCAGGGGGATGGGAGGTGGGAAACAGCTGCAGGAAGGGACGGCATGGTTCATAGATGCACCACAGAGCCAGGCAAAGTGGTGTGCACACCTCTGATCCCAGTCCTGGGCAGGCTGAGGCAGGAGAATCGCTGCGCGTTCAAGGCCAGCCTGGGCTACAAAGCGAGACTGTCTCAAAAAGCCAAACCGAAACAAAAAGGCTGGGGAGATAGCTCAGTGCACAGGCCCTGGGTTCCCTCCCCAGTACTGCAGAAAGAAAGAAGAAAAGATTTGCTTATCTTGGCTTTCAGGGCACCACTCTCCAGGTGCTCCGAGCGTGGGGTGGAACTGCTGCAGAGGTCTCTGGAGTGGGCGCCAGGCAGGGGCAGCAGCCTCGGCTTACCGCTTCCGCTTCCGGGCTGAGCCGAGCTCGGTGAGGCAGCACGGCCCCTGTTCCCGCAGCGCCGCCAGCCCAGCTCCTGGATCAGCGTTTGTGGAGTGAATGAAGTCCAAGCTTTTGAATGTTATTGGGAAGGCGGCGGATTTAAAAGCCCTCAGAAGCACTCACCTAACAAGCGCAAGGCCCTGTGTTCAATCCCCAGCCCCCAAACAGACAAAATCCCAACACTTGGGAGGCTGAGGCAGGAGGATCTCCGTGAGTTTGAGGCCAGCCTGGGGTACATAGTGAGTTCAAGGACAGCCTGAACCTACATGGTGGAACCCTGTCTCAAAAATCAAATAAACAACAACAAAAACCCCAAACAAACAAACAAAAAGGCGTTTTAGAGGTGGGTGCTGTGGTGCATGCCTGTACTTTCAGCTGCTCCGTGTGGAGGCTAAGGCAGGAAGATCGCAACTTCCAGGCTGATTTGGGCAATTTAGAGAGATCATGTTTTAAAATAAACAAGGGCTGAGGATGTAGCTCAGCAGAACGCCCTGGTTTCATTGTTTTGTTTTTTTGCAACAGGGTCTCGCTAGGTAGCTCAGACTGGCCTTGAACTCAGTATGTAGCCCAGGCTGGCCTTAAAATCGCAGCGATTCTCCTGCCTCAGCCTCCTGAGGGCGGGATTACAGACGTGCGCCACCACACAACATTTTTGAGACAATTTCTTTACGGGCTGTGGGGTGCAGGGTGGTTTGGGGATGATTCAAAGGCGGGCACCCTAGGTCCCTGGCACGCGCAGTCCTCAGTGGGGTCCGTGCTCCTCTGGGATCTCCGGCCGCTGATCTCACCCCACGAAGAGCTCGGCCGCGGGGCGCGAGCCGCGGGGACGACAGGGGCGAAGTAAACCGAGGACGCTCTGCTCGCCACTCACCTCGCGCTCGCCTGGGCTGGGGACACTGTGCGGGAGGACTCAGTCGGCCACCAGGGGGCGTTCTTCTCCCGGGAGAATTTCAGGGAAAGAACTGAAAGGTGGCTGCAATTAGGGGGATTGGGGCTGAAAGGTAAAAATGCACCCCACTTTCTGGGGGCCTGTCCAGGGCCTTTGGCAGAGTGGGACCGTCTCAGGAGCCCCGCGCCTGTGGCATCTCTGCTGGCCATTTGTTCTCTGTCTGTCTCTCCTGGGGGTTGAACCCAGGGCCTTAGTCCTGAGCGAAACCCCAGCCCTTTTTACTTTTTTTTGAGACAAGGTCTCGCTGTGTTGCCCAGGCTGAGCTTCAAACCTGCAATCCTCCTGCCTCAGCCTCCCAGAGTGCTGGGTTATAGACTTGTGTCTTCACTGTTGATCTCGATTTTGCCCTTCAGGGAGACGGGAGGAACGGCTCCTGGTCAGTTTGGTGTGGGCCACTTTAGACAGGGAACGAAGTGCATGATATACTCCCTTTTCAGAAGCTGAAATGGTTACACTACACAGCGAGACCTTACCTCAAAAAGCCAAAAAACGGGGCTGGGGATTTAGCTCAGCGGTTAAAGTGCTTGCCTTGCAACCACAAGGACCCGAGTTCGATCCCCAGCACCCAAAAAAAAAAAAAAAAAAAAGCCAAAAAAAACTAAAACAATAAACAATGAAAGCAAAAGCTGAAATGACGGGTCCCGGGGAACGGGAAAGCTGCTGCCCTTGGTGTCCTCCTTCAACCCATGCTAACACAGCAATATAGAAGGTGTGACAAGCCACCACGTGCCCCACTGCCGGTGACTGTGCAGCGAGAGCCTCCTGGGGGAGACGACGTGGTCTGGCTTAGGTCTAAGGCCCTGCGCAGTAGGGAGCCACAGCAGGTTCTGGAGTAGGGATGGCACTTCCTCACAAAGGGCTGTTTTCTTGTGAGTTTCTGGGTCAGCTCTGGAAGTTGGGGGTTCTGGGCAGCAGCCGAGCCCTCCTCACAGCTCATACCTGGGTGCTACGACTCCCCCTACACCCTGTTCTGAGGCAGAGGAAACTGCTGGGCCCAGGAGCCCAGGAGCAGCCCTGGCAGACTGGGCCTGTGGTGGCATTGCTGTCTCTGCACTTCTTAACCCTTGCTCTCTGGGCACCCTCCTGCCCTAGTGGGGCAAAGCCTCTTGGGCCATCCCGGAGCTGTTGACAAATGGCCACATTAGGCAAGGTGCGGTGTGGGTAGGGTGTAGGAGGCTGAGGCTGGGTGGGGTCTTGGTTTCTGGGACCCTCCCGCCCCCTGTCCCTGAGTAAAGCCTGCCCCAGAAGGCGCTGGGGCTTGGCGAAGGGCAGCGAAGGGCTGCTTTTCTGTGGCAGTCCTCTGAAGCTTTAATAAGTTGTGTCTTGCTGGGCATGGTAGTGCATGCCTGTGATCCCAGCACTAGGGAGGCTGAGGCAGGAGGATCACAAATTCAAACCCAGCCAAGGCAGTTTAGCTAGACTCTGTCTCATAATGAAAATTTAAAAAAAGACTAAAGATGCAGTTCCGTGTGAATGCTCTGGGTTCAAACCCCTGTACTGGAAAAAAAAATAAAAAGGTTGTGTATCGTGAGGCCCCAAGAAGCAGCATGGGGGGGTGCAAATACTTCCTTGAGCGAGGACCTTCCCTTTTTGTCGTTTTTTTGAGATAGGGTCTCCCTGTGTAGTTCAGGCTGGCCTCAAACTTGCAATCCTCCTGCCTCGGCCTCCCTAGTGCTGGGATCATAGGCATGTACCACCATGCCCTGCTGCACTTTTTTGGGGGAGGTGTGCTGGGGATTGAATTCAGGGCCTGCACTTGCTAGGCAAGTGCTCTACCACTGAGCTAAATCCCCATTCCCTGCTTGTTTTTCCCCTTTTTCTTTTTCTTTTCTTTTTTTTTTTTTTTTTTTTTTTTTTTTTTTTTTTTTTTTTGAGACAGAGTCTCGCTATGTAGTTCAGGCTGGGCCTCAAACTCATGGCGATCCTCCTCCCTCAGCCTCCCGAGTGCTGGGATTACCCCTGCTTGTTTTTAACAGTACAGGTGATCAGTACCAACGGATCTGTAACTACCAACCCTCAGTTTAAATCTGCTGCCCGCTGAGGATCAGCCATGTGTCCTGGTGCCAGAGGGAAAGTTGGGACCCTTGGCTTTCCTGGGAAAGGTACTCAGGGAAGCTGGGCTTTCTGGGACCCGTCCTGACGGGCTGACCCTGCCATAGCTGCTCCTCCAGGCTGGCCTGTGTTGCTGTGAGTGTGAACAGCGCGCCTGGTTCCTGCCTGGATGTCTGGTTGCTTCCTGTGCACAATCCCCACCCCACGTCCTCAGTTGTTCCTAGGTCTGCAGAAGGCCCGAGTGGGGGGCAGTGAGGGCAGAGATGGCGTCCGGTCCTCACCGCACCCGCCTCTGTGTCACACACGTGTACACACACACACACAGACACACACACGCACATGCATACACACACACACACACACACACATGCACACACGGCTCTGAGACTCAGTACTCCACTGTGGAGAGTGGGAGCAAGCAGGACAAGTCCCAAGGCCTCGGGAACTTGTCACACTTTATTTCCCGTATGGATGTGGGGGAATAGGTTGGGGTCTTGGGAGTTTCTTCAAAACATCCTTGATTTTCCTGCCGATTTTCCGAAACGTTTTGCCCAGCTTCTTTCTTGCTTTTCGAAAGAACCCACCTACCAGCGCCAAGCGCCTGACGCGCTGGACCTGTATACAGGGGAGAAATAGGCTTTCGGGGCTGCACCGGGGTCAAGTCAAGACCTCGCCCCAACAAGGGCACCTAGGACACCAGCTGACGCTCCGGGGTGAACTGAGAACGTGGGACCGAATCCCTGCACCCGTGAACAGATGAGATGCTGCCCCACAGTGCCATCCGTGTGCTCCCACCCATCACCCCTCCAGCCTGGGTCACCCCGCTCACCCTGTTACAGGTGATCGCAAGGACGTCCCTGGCCGGATCCAGCGTGACGGTCCCCACGCACTGCTTCACCCGCTGGAGAGGGAAGGCTCAAGGTCAGCCAGGAAACCCTTTGCCATCAGCCCCAGCCTCATCTGGGGAGGCGCCCACCAGCACCCCAAGCCTCACCCCATCCTTCTTGAAGTCACACTGCTCCAATGGCAGTTGTGTTGCTTTGGGACACACTGTCTCCTTCGTGGTGAAGCTCACAGGCTTTGGAGTATCTGGATCCTCATCCTGGTTGGGGAAGAAAATAAGGAGACTTGGCTTGGTCTCATGGCTGTCCCCTACTCCACCTCTAGGGTTTCACTATGTTACCCAGGCTGGCCTTGAACTCGCGGCGATCCTCCTGCCTCAGCCTCCTGAGTGCTGGGAACACAGGCGTGCGCCACCACACCAGGCTCCTATTTGCCTTCTCTGACCAGTCTCTCTGACCCCTGCCGAGAGGACAGCCTCTCAACAGCACCTACTCTGTGTGGGGCACCGGGCCTGGCACGGGGGCAGCGGAGGAGGGTGCCCCTTAAACCAGGCACACAGCGAGCTTTCATCCAGCTCCGGGAGGGGCAGCTCTGTCCTGGGGTGGGGAGAGGAAACCCGGGCGTCCCGGAGACGAGACATTCGCACTGCCCGCAGGGTGGCGCACGCCTGTAATCCCAGCTCTCGGGAGGCTGAGGCAGGAAGACTGAAAATTCAAGCCCAGCTTGGGCTCTTAGAGCAGGCGGAGAGGGCGGGGTGGCGCTCAGGGCCAGGCCGGCCGGGGCTCACCTCCGGGGGTCCCGAGTCCAGGCTGAGCAGGCGGAAGAGGTTGGCGTCCGAGGAGAGGCGGTTGAGGCGCTGCACGGCCCGGCTCACGGCCTCCCGGTAGCTGAGGGCCCGGGCGGCGGCGGGCGGCGGCAGGGCCAGCGGCAGCAGGGCCAGCAGCAGCAGGGCCAGCGAGCGCGGCCGCGGGCCCATGGCGAGCGCTGGGGCCCGGCCGGCCGGCGCCCCTTTTATGCCCGCGGAGCGCGCCCCGCCGTCCCGGCCGCGCTTGCCTCACGCCAGGTTGCGGGGCCAGAGGAAGGGAGGATTTCGCCACCTGCCCGGGGACCCTCGGGGTTGCCCAAGAGTTCGCGGGCCCGGGGAACAGGAACCGAGCCCGTCCTGCCTCGTCCCACTCCGGGCTCCAGGGTGGGTTCAGGGCCGCGCAGCGGGGCCGGGGCGCCATCTGTCCCCTCTCCTGTGCCTCAGTCTAAACGCGTCCTTGGGAGGGCCTGGTGGTGTACTCCTGCGATCCCAGCACTGGGGAGGCCGAGGCAGGAGGATGGATGCGAGTTCCAGGGCAGCCTGGGCTACATAGCCAAACCCCATGTCAATCAATCAGTCAGCCAGCTGGTCAGCCAGTATGTCCCCAGTCACGTGCAGACGCACCTCGGACCCGATCCCCAGAACTGCTCTCTCACTGTCTCACACTGGAGGGTCCTGCATACTGCCGCCCGCCCCTGTCCAGGGCCCCCTCAAGCCTGTCTTCATCTACATGTGCAGGTGAGTCCTCCTCCTCCTGAGGCTGCCTCGCCTCAGCCTCCTTGATGCCAGTCCCTTGCTTCCCCTCCTGCTCCCTCTCTTTTCCCTGGGGTTTAAGCCTGGTGCCTTCATGCTCAGCTGCATCTTCAATCCTTTGTGTTTTTATTTGAGGCAGGGTCTTGATAAATTGCTAAATTGACCAGGCTGGGCTTGGCCTTGCAATCTTCCTGCTTTAGCTTCCAAGTGCTGGGATTGCCCACTATGCCAGCCTAGCTGTCTTTTTTTTTTTTTTTTTTTTTTTTTTGTGGTGCCGGGGATCAAACTCAGGCCCTTGTGCTTGCAAGGCAAGCACTCTAATCACTGAGCTAAATCCCCAGCCCCATAGCCTAGTTGTCTTCTTAAAATGACACCGAGAGCCGGGCGTGATAGCGCACGCCTGTAATCCCAGCACTCAGGAGGCTGAGGCAGGAGGATGGTTGTCAGTTCAAGGCCAGCCTGGGCTACATAGTGAGTTCAAGGTCAGCCTGAACTGCATAACAAGATCTGGTCTCAAACCATCCCCCCCAAAGAAAAAAATAAAATAATAAATGCTGGAAAAGCTGCAGGTGGAAAAAGGAACACTTCTCCATTGCTGGTGGGAGCACAAGCTAGCATATATGAAAATCAGAATGGAGAGCCTAAAAAAACTAAAACTAGAAATTCCATTTGACCCAGATGTCCCCCTTCTAGCTATCCAGAAAGAGTTAAAGACACCGTATTACATCATCCATGTACAACCATGTTCATAGCAGCACAACTCACAATACCTAAATCTTGGAAACAGCCTATATGTACATGAATGAATGGATAAAGAAAATGTGGTATATTTATACAATGGAGTACTACTCTGTCATAAAGAAGGAAAAACTTGAGTCATTTGTAGGAAAATGGATGCGCAGTGAGACCATAATGTTAAGTGCAATAAACCAGTCACATGATTTTAAATATCACATGATTTGTCTTATATGAGAAACCCAAAGCAAATGTATATTAAGGAACAAAGTAAAAGATAGAGGGCTGGAGATTTAGCTCAGTGGTGAGAGCACTTGTCTAGCAAGTGGAAGGCCCTGAGTTCGATCACTGGCACCAAAAAGAAAAAAAAAAAGATAATAGTATCTATCAGGAGGTTAGATGTTTTGCAAATAGGAAGGAAGCTGGATGTGGCGGTGCAGTCCTGTAATCTCAGCACTCAAGAGGCTGAGTCAGGAGTTTCACCACGAGTTTGAGGCCAGCCTGTGCTACATAGCAAGACCCTGTTGCAAATAGGAAGGAGACCAAGAGATGGAAGGAGGGCTAGGGAGGAGAGGAGAAAGAGACGAAATAAGAATTGAGATGTCTCAGGTGCAGGCAGCAATTCCCCACCACGAATAATCATTATATGCTGCACACATAGACTAATTAAAAAATATACGTATACGTCTAGCACTGGAGTCTTGCCTCTGGGGCAGCTTCTCCTCCCTGTCCTCAGATCTTGTGGTTCGTCCCCTCCTAGGAGACCAGATACAATAAGGAGGCACCACCTGGTCTGTGTCTGCGACTTCCTGACTCCCACGAATGCCATGGCTGTCACCACTTGTGACCTGAGCATCCCCTGCATGAGCCTGGACTAGGGCACCACCCTTCCTCCTGGGGACCTCACCCTGGGTGTCCCCCACGCATTCTGATCCCTGCCAGCTCCATTCCTGAGACACAGCCCAACCCCAGACTGCATTGTCCCCTGATGCCCCATGACGCTCACACCGGCCTACAGGTGCCGGCTTCAGCCTGTTGTGCAGCCACCAGGCTCTCATGGCTTCCTGCTCCTCCTGCCGGCACTGCCACCCTGCCTCCACCTGCGAGGTTTCTTGGTCCTCTGGGCATCTGCCCCCACAGCCTCGAAGTGTCCCGTTGGTCCTCAGCCCCTGCAGAGGGTTCTCTCTGAGACTGCAGCTGAGGTGGCATGATGGAGCAGGAGTGGGGGACGCAGCTGGGAGAGGGACAGGCTGGAGGAACAGAGAGGTCTCTAGAGTCCGGGAGGCGAGTTCCGGTCCCAGCACCTCTACGATCAGCTGCGGCCTGGGGCAACGCTTGGCCTCGGCTGGCCAGGGACCCTCAAGGCTCAGACAGGACACCTTAGGCGGTGGTGACCGGAAGAAGTTGCTGATTGCGTACTTGGGGCAAGCAGGAAGGGGAAGCGGGGTCTGTGCAAGCTGGTTTCATAGCACAGGTATGGCCCAGGGCTTGGTACATCAAGACTTGCACATCATACCATATATTTAGAAATAAAAAAAAGATGGCTAAAGATAGTTTCTTTCTCCCAGTTTCCAACAGGAAGGGTGGGCCACACCACACTGCCATGCAGAGGTCAGAGGGAGCGCATGAGGCACCTTGGAAAGCCTTGATTGTGGTCTTCTGGGGAAGAAACAGATGAGGCTGGGTAAGGGGGTGATCAGGTTCGGGATCAGCTAGTCTGAATAATTCCAGGTGGCCCTAGAGTGTGGTTGACCTGAGTTTGTATGTGTTGTGTGTTGTCATTTTCTTTTGGAGACAGGGTCTCACTATGTAGCCCAGGCTGGCCTTGACCTCACGGTGAGCCTCCTGCCTCAGCCTCCCAGTGCTGGGATTACAGGCGTGGGGACCGCTTCCTACCCCCAGCTGATGTGAGTTTTCTAATGCCTGACCTGGGTAATCACCTAATCAGGGCAGGGGTTACCACCTTTCAGAGTCCAGTGAGGCGAGGGGGTGAGGAAGGCTCTGGATCAGTTTCTTTGCCTGAGAAAGGGAGGCTTGGGGGAGTATGGCTGTCTCCAGCGCCCCATGAGAGGTGTTCCTCCCTGTCAGCTAGGCCCCAGGTGTGAAAACACTGGCCACAGAAACTAGAAAATACATATGAATTCAGTTTGAACAACATAGTGAAACCCTGTCTCAAAAAAACCAAAAACAAACAAATAAAAAAAAGCTTTAGTTAGTAAAATAATCTTTAAAAAAAAAAAGTAAAATAATCTTTTGTCCAAAGGAATGCTTCAAACACACACCCAACCACCCTATCTTTCCTGTCTCTATTTCCCCATATAGTGAGATTATAACTTTCTTAATTTAAAAGTTTATTTTTATTCATTCATGTTTGCAGTGCATAATGATCACATTCATGATGGGGAGCTGATACATGTACAGAACACATTTTTATTTGGGGATATATATGACATCTTTTTTTATTTCCTGACTCCCCACCCCTGTATATGACATCTTAATATAAAACATCACATTGGACTTTTTTTGTTTTTCTTTGGGTGCTGGGGACCGAACTCAGCACCAAGCACTTGCTAGGCAAGTGTACTCCCACTGAGCTAAATCCCCAGCCCACATTTGACCTTTGAGGGGATGTATTGATGTATAACATCTAAGCAGAAAACTGCATCGCTCACAAGGGAACAGATGAAGGCCTTCTTACGCTGAACACACCACCTATGTGGGATCAGTACACAGATCAAGAAGTAATCCCAAATCCTGCAGAGACCCAGTTCACAGCCCTTCTTTTCTCCCCACAAATTTTTTTTTTTTGGTGCTGGGGATGTTGAACTCAGGGCCTTGTGCTTGCAAGGCAAGCACTCTAACCACTGAGCTAAATTCCCAGCCCTTCCCCATGAATTTGTTTGTTGGAATTTTTTTTTTTTTGAGACAGGGTCTCAATATGCAGTTCACACCGGGCGTGGTGGTGCATGCCTGTAATCCCAGCATTTGGGAGGCAGAGGCAGGAGGATTGCTGCAAATTCAAGGCCAGCCTGAACTACATAGTGAGACCTTGTCTCAAAAAACCAAAAAAAAAAAAAATGCCATTCATACTGGCCTTGAGCTATGTAGCCCAGGCTGGCATCAAACCTTTGGCAATCCTCCTGCCTCAGCCTCCCAACTGCTGGGATTACAAGTATGTGCTACTATGCCTGGCTTCCCCACAAATTAACACTATCTTACTTTTGAAATTTATAAAAGTGGAATAACATATGTATATACAGTATATATATATTTTTGGGGGGAGGGCTGGCTTTTCTCACTTCATGTAATGTTGGTGAGATCACCTCTGTTGATGATGTGAGGTAGGGATCAAGTTTCATTTGTCCCATGTGACTATCCAATTGATTTCACACCTACCGGAATGACCCTTTTTATCCCAAACATATTTAAAAATACTGTCTACTCTATTTTCTGATCATAGAATTAAGACATATTAAAATGTCTTAAAAATCCTGCAAGTTGGTACAGGTGTGGAGCAGGAAGTATAAATGGGGTAGGGTTATCTTAGGGAGCCTTGTGGAAGCACCAAAATGTGAGTATTTGCACACTGTGAACACGACACTCTGCCCCTCAGTCCATAGCGCAGAGCAGCTGTTCCCCCGATCCGGTCTGGGGAAACCCTGAGGGTAGCCTGAGGTACTTCCAGTGGCCCAGTGAGGTCAGTTTTATTTGCATAATGCCACTGAGATTTGTTTTCAGTACTGGGGATTGAAACTCACACTTCACACTCAGCTACATCCCTGGGCCTGGAGCTTGTGATCCTCTCGCCTCAGCCTCCCACCAGCTGGGATTACAGGTGTGCCGCACTGTGTCCAGCTGCAGGTTTCAATCTTAACAGCCCTGCTTTCTGTGTTAGCAGCGGTGACCCCAACAAAGCTTCAAATTTCTTGAAACCATGTGGATGGATTTGCAAAGCTGACTCCTGGCAATGGAAAAACTGCTGTCTTTTACCAAGTTAAGCCTTTTGTGGGGGGGAAAAAAAGAAGACTTTTGCATACTTGGTGCTAAAATGATGCCTGAGTGCTAAGCTTCTAACTCCTGTCAAATGTTGGTCTATTCAGGATGTAGCTCGGGGTAGAGCATTGCCTGAAACGCATAAGGCCCTGGGTTCAAACCCCAGCACTGCCAAGGAACAGAACAAGACAAAAATCAGGCGTCCTTGTAATCCTAACACTCTGGGGAGGCTGAGGCAGGAGGACTGTGAGCTTGAGCCCAGGCTGGGCAACTTAGCGATTTAACAAAATCTTGTCTCAGAAAAATACAAAAGGCCTAGAGAGATAGCTCTGGGTTCAATCCCTCATACAAATAAGACAAAACAAAACAAAAAAAACCAACTTGGTCTTGGATATTCTGTTTCAGCAACACAAAGAGACCGAAACACCAATCAACCCACCTGCTTATGCAAAATGGTTTGAGGGACCGTCACTGGGTTTTCGGGGGCTGGAGCCTCCTCCTAGGGGTGGTTTCTAAGTTCTTTCTGTCCTGAACAAAGAATTGGTCAAGACAGAGTAAAAAGTAGCGAGGTTTTACATTTATTACAAGAAAAGAAACATGCTCTGCAGAGTGAGTTCAGGCCAACTAAAGGCAAGAACAGAGAGGCAGCCTGCAGACTCTGGGTGGGCCCCCAAGACTCAGCAGGGGCCCAGGCTTGATGGCTGCCGCCTTTTGTAATCTCCCACTCCTCAAGCCGACCTCAGGTCTGCGCTGACCTATCAAAATCCTGCTCCAGTTCTCGCTAGAAGAACTTAAGACAGCTCTGTGGTTCACCCCACAAGGCTCTGGGAATGGCTCAGGGTGTGTGTCCCAGGACTTGGTAACTGACGGGCCATGCCCACTTCCCAGCCAGTCTGCCCTGCCCTTATCTCCTGCCTCAACAGGTGGACCTACCTTTCATCCCGGGATAAGTCTGTAGTCCTCAGTGCCCACTTTTCAAGTCCGAGATCCCTGATTATGAGAAAGCATTGAACTACAGGGGTTTATAAATGACTGCAGGATTTCAGAGGGATTATGTTTGCCTTTCACTCCCAAGGCCAGGGGCTCTGACTCAGTCACATGGGAATTTTGGCTTCTACTTCTGGGGGACACTGCTGTGACTTCTCAGGTTCACTCATCCTTGGTTTGAGTCACTAAGGTGGTTTCTCACCGCCCCCCAACCCTGCTCTCTGGGATTCACACCCTCCCTGTCCTCCTCTTCCATCCCTTTGGGGACCCCCCCTCTTGGTCATCCAGACCCTTCACCCAAAGGGATTTGGGCAGCAGCCTTGGTCCTCCAACCCTGAATCTTGGCCCTGCATCCAGTGGAGCTGGGTTTCTCTCTGAGCTGTCAAAAAAACTGCTTTTAGGAGCCGATGGTGGTGCACACTTGTAGTCCCAGCACTGGAGAGGCTGAGGGAGGGGATCACAGGGAGTTCAAGACCAGCCTGAACTAGATAGTGAGATGGTGTCTCAACCTCCCCCGACAAAGACTGGGGATATAGCTCTGGTGGAATGCCCCTGGACTCAATCCCAGTACCACCCAAAATATGAAAATAAAAAATAAAGGTAGACTCTTCCCTTTCTGAAGAGCAACAAAACAAATACACATGGACCTGGTCTTTGAGCCTTGACCTTGCACACGGGCTGGTGTCTGATTATTGAAGTGCAGTGTGGTACTGTCCTTCACCTCTGGACCTCACAACTGACATGTGTAACTGGGCCTGATTGTGGTCACAGTTAGGGACCTCACACGTATGCTCAAGTATGTGGCACCTGCAGCTTGGACCTAGATTTACCCAGGTCCTTAGAGAGGACCAACTAGACATGGACCTGGTCTTTGAACCTTAACCTTGCACACGGGCTGGTGAATGGAGTGAATCCACCTGGGAATAGATGTCAGTATATTCGCCCATGTCTTTTTGTGTGTGTGTGCTGGGGATCGAACTCAGGGCCTTGTGCTTGCAAGGTAAGCACTCTAACCACTGAGCTAAATACTCAGCCTAAGTTGTTGATTTTTTTTGGTACTGGGGCTTGAACTCAGGGCCTTGTGCTTGCTTGGCAAGCACTCTAACCACTGAGCTAAATCCCCAGCCCTGTTGTTTTTTTGAGAAGGGGTCTCGCTAAATTGTTCAGGCAGGCTTTGAACTCATGGTGAGCCTCCTGCCTCAGTTTCCTGAGTGCAGGGACTGCAGGTGTGCACCACCACACCTAGCCTAGTACTGGGTACTGAACCTGGATTCAAGACATGGATTTAATTTGGACCTTGAAATAATTTAAGATTTAAAGACTGGACCTAGAACTGGACCTTAGCCTGGATTTGGATGTCTGCCAGGCCTTGTGACCTTGGCAGGAGCAGCCCCCCTTGGAATGCGAGGGGGCGAGCTCCCTTAAGAAACGGGGGTGAGCCCATCAGAGAGGCACCGATGTGGGCCTGGTGGTGCAGAGATGAGGACACAGACATAGCTTAGAGGAGGTGACGAACGTGTCAAAGACAGCAGGTGCCACACGTATTTGAGTTCCGGGGGGAAGGACTGACAAGAAACTCGAGGTGTGGCAGAGACTGATGCCCAGAGCAGCCGGCAGGGGGCCTGATGGAAGCAACCGCAAGACGTCAGGAAGAGATGAGTGTGTGGCGGTGGCAGCCCTCAGAGTTGGGCAGAAGGTGCCCAAGCCCTTGATGCCAAACAGGCAACACGTTCAGACGCGTGCTTCAGCCTGCGGTGTTCAGCGAGGGCCTCACGCGTGTGACCTCCCCGACACGGGACCCCAGTGATTCACTTCCGGTATCCACGCTCTCCTGTGTCCCCGGCCACAGGGACTCAGGCTTGGCCATGAGACCTGCTTTGGGCAAGGAGACATTATCGAACGTGACACAACGCAAGTGTCACACACCTGAGTGGGGTCTGCCCTGAGATGACGGTGCTCAAAGGCCAGCAAGACGCTAGTGGATGCAGTCACACGTGCAGGGAGGCTGGAGCCGGCAAGCTGCCCGCCACCCCACAGACACAGAGAAGAAAGTGCTGTTGTTTTAAATCACTACTTTTTTCGGTTTTGGAGGGGTGAGACAGGGTCACAGTAGGTAGCTCAGGCTGGCCTCGACAGGCCAGGCGGGCTTCTGGAATCACTGAGTCTTCCTGACCAGGCCCTGGGCAAGGAAGCTCTAGGCAAAGGAGGAACTGCCTTCTTAGGCACCGTGGATGCTCCAGAGAAGAGGTAGATCAAGAGCCAGGTCCTGGCAGGCGGGCAGCGATGAGCCAGACCCTCTGGTGCTCAGGGGCACCTGGCAGTGCTGATGCCACCACCCAGGCTTCCTGCTCCTGCGAGAAAGCGCCGGGCATGAGACAGAAGAGCACAGGCTGGTGTAACTGCTGTCACCAGGCACAGTCAGGCCTCCCGGGCTGGCCTGGTGCCCCCGGCTCAGCCGCAGAGTGGACGCCGCCCTCCGGACTGTAGCACACAGGACCATGGCGCAGCCGGGGCTCCTCCTCCTCGTACCAGCGCTGCTCACTGAAGTCGGGGAAGAAAGCTGCGATCTCCCTGCTGGCTGAGGCTGCGGAGTCTGGCGGGGGTCAGACAGGGGAGGGGGGGTGGAGGCAACAGGCATTATAGGATCAGAACATGGGCCTCCTCCCCTGCCTGCGCTGTCCTGGGCCAGGGAGAGAAAGCCCAGGGCCACACGGGTGGAGGCAGCTTGAGAGGGCCAGAAATGTACACAGAAAACAAGACTGTTGAAAGGCTCTGGCCGTCGACCTTACTGTGCAGCCCACCCTCTAAATGAAGACTTATTTTGCTTTGTCTGCAGTACTAGGAATTGAACCTGGGCCTTTGCAATGAGCCGCATCCCCAGCCTTTATTTTATTTTTTATTTTGAGGCACGCTCTCACTAAGTCACTAAATTGCTCAGGCTGGGCTCAAACTCATGCTCTTCCTGCCTCAGCCTCCCAGAGTGCTGGGATTACAGGCATGCGCCACCACAGCCAGCTCGAAGGCGTTGTGACAAGGGAGGAGGACTGACCTGAGCCATGGGTGGTGTTGCGGGTGTCTGTGAGGCCAAAACTCCCACGAATGGAGTCCGGGGCTGTGTGGCGGGCTTGAAACACTCTGGTGGGGCCCATCAATGTCCTCCAGAGCTGGATGGCGTCCTTGTGGGCAAGGATGTAGGCGCGGATGGGACCGCTGTGAGGAAGAGGAGCATGCTAGGGGCTGCCGTGGCCCTAGGAGAGTGTGCTGTGTGCAGGCCATGGCCACGCCACACCATGGACCCTCCGTGTCTGTGAGTGAGAGCCAGCGGCAGAGGGCTGCTGTGGGCACACACATGGGCCAGAGAGTAGCAGGGTAGCCAGGCAATGCCCCACCATACTCTTCCACACTCACTGGTACAGGGACCACGCCAGGTGCCTCACAGGTCCCTGCCTGCTCAGTCAGAGCCTACACTCTGCTGATCACACTTAGCGCAGATCGTGACCGCACAGAGGGGCGAGGGAGATGGACGCGGATAGAGGCAGGGCAGAGACGACACGGATAGAGATGATGGAACCAAGATTATGTGTACCTGGCCATGAACTCCACCAGCCGCTGGTAGAAAAAACGTCCTGCAAAGATAAAGGACTTTCGTTAAGATGCCAGGCCTGAGCGGAGCTTTATACTTCTACCTCCTCACCTGGAATAACACACACGGCTTTAGACAAGAGTAAGGACCTTGCAGTCTGACACGGCTGGGTCGGAGTCCAGGCCCTGACTCTGGAAACCCGAACAGTTCTGGGTAAGTCATTAAGTTACTATCCTCCCGCGCCGAGTTTCCTAACAGGCAGAGGTGATGTAAAGCACCTGCCTTTAAGGTCGTTGGGAGAATAAATGAAATAATGGTCACCAGGGTGATGTCTGACAGAGCAAAGATTCACTAAGTGTTAAGTGCTTGACGTAACAGGGCCGGGGATGTAGCTCAGCGGTAGAGTGCTTGCCCAGCAAGCGCAGGGCCCTGAGTTTGACCGCCAGCACCCCCTGCAAAATAAGATGAGATGTTTAAAAAAAAAAAAAAAAAAAAAAAAAAAAAGATGAGATGTAACAGGCACTGGACGTAAAATGAAGCTTCTTGGGACTATGAGATACAACCTTCCTAGGAAAATAAAATACTGATGAACATGAGAAGTTTGGTATGAACCAAGACTGTTGGAGGCTGGCTGCAACCCTCACAGCCGGTAGCTCACCGAGTGTCCCTGGAAGCCTGGGGCTGAGCAGCTGCCTATCTGGGGACCCCGGTTCCTACCCTCGTGCTCGCGGTAGAACCTCCGGCAGTCCTCCTTCCTCCACAGCAGCTCCCGCATGCGCACGATGAGGAACTTGTTGCTCAGGATCTGCTGGTGAACAGCCTGGCGGCACCCAAACGCAGCATCAGCCAGGGGCACAGGCTGATGCAGGACCCCTCAGAGCATAGCTGGAGCGTGGGTCCCACTGCGGGTCAGGATGGAGGGGGGATCCAGCCTGCAGTCAGAGCAGTGTGGGAGCCTTGGGGGGCAGGTGACAGGGTGCTGTTTGCGCCCCTCCATCCTGCAGCCCCTCGAGCTTGAGCCCACAGGACCAGGGGCGCAGGTCACCACAGGGATTATCCTGCCTGGAGCCTCTCTTTTTCTCCATCATCACACTTCATCAATCAGAAACGCTGTACACACACATCACACTCCAGTTGGAAGTGCAACCACTTTAACGCAGTGTTCAAGGCCACCTTTCCTTGCTTCTACTGTTTTCAATTCTCTGGATTCAGCAAGTCCAGACTCCTGTACCTGAGACCCACCTGCCTCAGCCTCTTCCCCTGTGTCCAGGCCACCATTATGGACTGTTCTGCTCTCCTCCGCACCACAGCAGGTGCTCAGCAATACTGTGCCTACCAACCTACAGTAGGTGGAGCCCTACAGTGACCCTTCCCTGGCTCTGTTTCATGTTAGAATCACTTACCTACTTTTTTTTTGGGGGGGGGGTGCTGGGGATTGAACTCAGGGCCTTGCATTTGCTAGGCAAGCTCTCTACTGCTTGAGCTAAATCCCCAATCCTCATGTTTTGTTTTGAGTCAGGATCTTGCTATATAGTTCAGGCTGGCTTTGAGCTATGTAGCCCAGGCTGGCCTCAACACTCTTGGTGATCCTCCTGCCTCAGGCTCCCAAGTTCCCATGCCTGGCTTCATTTCTTAAATATTAGTGTTCATTGAGGTTCTGTCATTCTGTCTAATTCAATGTCAACGTCCAATTCATGTCAGTGTTGCTCATTTTCATCATTTCCTATGACACTAAGGATTTCCAAGTACTCATTATCCATCCCAGTTTCCTACCCTGATCCCCAGGGTGGTAAATGAGGTAAAATATGATCATATGACTACATCAGCTGATAGTGATCAAAGGCAGCTTCTCCAGGTGAGCCTCCTGAATCCCTGATCCCTTCCCATGCACAGTATTCTCTGGCTGGGGCTGAGGCATGGGAAGGATTTCATGCGCTCTGGTCATCTTAAAACAGAGTGGGCCACGCAACAGGGAGGAGCAAGGTCTCCAGGAACTGAGTGCTGAGTCCACCTAAGGCCAGCAAACGAACAGGGACTTGGCCCTGTTATCACAGGAAGTGCCCCAACCTGGAAGCGAATTCTTCCCCAGACACCCCAGATAAGAGTTTAAGGAGATAACCTGGCCGCGCCTACCGGACTCTGAGCAATAAATGGCAAGCCAATAACTGAGCGTCACTGCAGGCTGTCAAGCTTGCAGTGATGCCGTGCACCACGAGTAGCGGACAGACACCAGCTTTTACAAACCACCCGGGTCCTCCCTTCAGTCTGAGATCTGCTCAGGGCTGAAGAGACTTCTGGTCTCCCAGGGTCAGAGTCCACGTCTGGGGCTGCTGAGGAGCGGAGCAGGATGTGCTCTTGGTCCCAAGTGGCCCCAGAGCCACTGCGACAACAGCCACGCCCAAGGGCTGGCGTCAGAGGCTAGGACTTGTCCTTACCTCTAGAATCAGCGGGTGGGCGACCGCATCCGGCTTGATCAGGGCGAGGGTGAGCTGGAGTGCCTGGGGGCTTCGCAAGATGGAGGTCATGTCACCCCTGCCAGCAGAGAGCTGGGTTAGGGACCTGTCAGGACCACCCCGGAAGCCAGTCAGCCCCTTGCAAGGCAGACAGCGCCCCTTGCCTGCCAGGCACACAGCACACGGTGCTCCACAGCTACAGTGTAGGGCAGCAGGAGTGGTGTTTACTGGGACTGCGGGAAGGAGTGGGAGACGAAGGTGCAGGTCACCCTGCGGAGTACAGAATAAGCTGGTGACACTGTAGGGCCGTAAGGGTTGCCCGCTCAGGAGAAATTTAACTTTAAACAGCCAGGAGTGGTGACGCATGTCTGTGATCCTGGGAGGCTGAGGCAGCAGGATCACCGTGAGTTCTAGGCCAGCCTGGGCTATGCAGCCTGGGCTATGTAGCAAGATCCTGTGTCAAAAAAAAAAAAAAACCCAAAAAACAAAACAAACGACAAAAACCAGACTCCAAGGTCAGGGTCAGGTCATATTTTTTTCTATGTGAAGCAGCTGAAATAGCGCCTGGCTCCACATCACTGACCAGTGAACCCATGTAGCCTTCTAGTCTGTATTCCTGGGATCTAACATAGTGTAACAGCTCAAGAAATATTTGTGGAGGGATTGGGAACTTAGCTTAGTGGCAGAACGCTTACCTAGCAAGTGCAAGGCCCTGAGTTTGATCCCCAGCACACCCCCCAAAAATAATAAATACTTGTGGAACTCTTTAGCAAACATAAAAATATCCTATAAATTAAGATTTCCTTTTTAGGGAACTGGAGATTGAACCCAAGGGTCTACCCACTGAGCTACATCCTCGACCCTTAAAAAATTTTTTTTGTAAATTTTGAGACAATGTCTTGCTAAGTTGCTTAAATTGCCCAGGTTGAGCTCACACTTTCCATCCTCCTGCCTCAACCTCCCAGCCTGCTAGGATTACAGGCATGCGCTACCATGCCTGGTTGGACTAAGAATTTGAGGTCTCTTCCAACTATGAAACTCTATTCATGTGTGAAAAATCGATCACCCCTGCAGGAGTAATCACTAGGTCTCAAAATATTATTCCAGTAAATCTCTAATGTGCCAAGAATGACTGAGGAGGCTTCCACCAATGCACACAGGGGCAGACTGGACAACACCCTGTCTTCTTAGCTTGACCGCCATCTCTGTGGTGGTGCCAGGGTCCTGCCCAAAGGAAGAAACTACGCCAAGGCCTCTTTCTATTCATGGCCTTTCTATGGCTGTCTACTCGATGTCCCTGTTAAACCACGAAGCCAGGCCCAACCTACCCCGTAGAGGGTCAGCCCGGCCAGTTGACCTCATCCCTGAGGGGACCCTGCACACCTCCGTCCCTCACCGTTACCAAGCTATGGGACTTTCATCTCCCCAACACAGTTTATCTGAAAACGCATACAAATCTCTCTCAAATGCTGTCTCCCTGGTCTCCCTGGCCTGCTGCAACAGCCTCCTCTTTGGTTTCCAGCTTTCCGCTCTTGCCACCCTGGAAATCTGTTCCCGACTCAGCTAGTATGAAGGACTGTTAACGCGAAGCCCATCATACGATTCCCCTCCTCAGCCCTTGGAGGTGCCCTCCGCTCTTGCAGCAAAACCCCAAAGCCTTACGCATCACAACATAGCAGGCTGTGCGTGGTCTCCAACCCCAGCTCCTTAACTTCCTTTTGGTCCGGCCTCCTGGGCCTTTCCCTTCCCGGGGAAGACACGCGACTCGTGGAGGGAGGGAACTTGGCTCCTTTCCCTGTGCCTAAGGTTTGGCTCTTGGTTTAAAATAAGTGTTATCCGGGCTGGGGATTTAGCTCAAATAGTAGAGCGCTTGCCTCGCGAGCACGAGGCCCTGAGTTAGATCCCCAGCAGCCAAAAAAAAAAAAAAATTTATCAAGTCGAGAAAACTGCTCGATTTAAAGATCACTCATCAGAAAATTACAGAATTTTAAAAATTGCCGAGGACCGAGAGTGGTGGCGCACACCTGTAATCCCAACACTTGGGAAGCTGAGCAAGAGAATCGCTGAGTTCAAGGCCAGCCCGGACTACACAACGAGACCCCACCTCACCCCGCCCGGAGCCCCGCGCCAGCCGCGCGGCAGGAACTCGGCCCCTCCGCTCCACCTGCGGCCACGCCTCCGCGCCCTGGCTCCCGACCCAGCTCCCGGCCCGTCCCTACTCCTCCAGGCCTCAGCCGCGCGACGCCCGGGCCTTGTGTCCGGGGACAAAGCCCATCCGACGCTCCCGGTTACTTGGACCGGACTCCACGATGGGTTCGCCTAGTCGTCCCGCCGCGACTCCGGGCCACCAGGCACTGCGTTGGCCAACCTGCTGGCTTCTCGGGGCCCTTCAGGCGTTCTGTCGGGCAGCCCTCCTCTCAGGGGGTCCTTTCAGGGTTGCCTAGCAGCTCTGGGGCCGCCGACCAAGCCGGAAGAGAAGTGGGTCGCTAGGTCTGGCCGGAGCAAAGCTCTGCGGCGTGCGGATGGGTTCCCCTGGAGGCAGGGTATGGATGGGTTACCCGAAGCGGTCCTGGGTGAGGAGATGATAAGTCGGGGGTTTGCCTGGTGTGTAGCGTGACGCATGGAGACGATGGTGACTCAAGGAACGGAGAGGGGTTGGTTGTAGCAGGTGTGACCAGAAAGCTGACAGTTTAGGTGTGATAAAAACGTTTTCTTGCAGGGAATCACTAAGTTTGAGAAGCGCTTAAAATAAGTAACTGCCACCAATTAATGTAAAGATTTGTTTGCTCAGTATTTCAGTACACAGTAGTGTGCTCCTGGAACGTCAAAGGGAGTCTGCGGTGCTGGCAGTCTTTTGTAGAAATTGTCTTCTCTAGAATGTCCCTTTCTTACCTGTCTAGATGGTGTTGTAACAGGGACTTAGAGGCTACGTCTGTAGATGTCCAGTGGACAACTAAAAGCACGATGAAGCTTGGCATCTCTGCTGTCATTTTATGTCTCCCTTACTATTTTAAAACCTTGAGACAGATCCCTGCCCAGCTTTGCACATAGGCGTGTTAGTCGCCCCGGGAGTGTCTGTACTGTAAGGTTTATTAGCCCTAAATTGACTTAGCCTATCTCATCCCTCTTCAGGACTGAGGATAACATGATAAGAGTATTTTCAGGATTGGTAGGGACACCTAACTGCCAACTCATGTAACACTGTCTAGTTCCAGACCCCCTGGGGTGATGCCTAGAAACCTTAAGTCATTGTCTTAAATATGGAGCCACCTGGGATTCCAGGGAAAACGGCCTCACAGTCCTGCCCATGATGAGTCAATCCCCCGAGCAGGAGCAGCCATCTCACAAGGGGATCTAAATTGTCCCTTCAAGGGGTGATGGCTCTCTTAGGACCTCACTGAACCAGATACTGATCAACTAGACCACAATTTAGCCAGAATTGCCTACCGTGCGAATTCTCCAACTATGTAAGTCCCCAACTCTGGCTTTTGTTTCTCTTTTCTATAAAACTCCAAAGCTTCTGTGAGCCCCTCGAAAACAGATCTTGAACCTCTGGAACTGTTCCATGCTTTCCAGTAGAGCCATACTCTTTAAAGCTCTTTTCTGCCCTTCACCATTTCTGTCCTCCTTGATTGATGTTAGGGGACCTGCGACTGAGCCTGATCTCTTGGGATCCCTAGAGCCAGAGCTTCAGGTCCCAAATTCTGGGATCAGTCAGTGTCTTTCTTGTCTGTCTGGTGACATCCCTTTCTGCCTTCATAACGTGAGAGTAAACTTAGCATCTGCCACTGACCAGATATTTGGTGTTAGTCTTATTTGTCAGATGTACCAGGTCCAATTTTATTTTCTATCTTCATTGACAGGCCTTTGTGCCACAAGGACTTGGTTGGCTTTTGGAAGTTAATGAGGTATTTTTTTTTTTTTTTTTTGGTGCCGAGGATCCAACTCAGGGCCTTGGGCTTGCAAGGCAAGTGCTTTAACCACTGAGCTAAATCCCCAGCCCCTTGGCTGGCTTTTGGACTATGGCCATTAACTCGCCTTTCCTCCTGTCCTTGTGCTACACACACACACACACACACACACACACACACACACACACAGACTTTAGTTCCATATTACAGTTGCTTTGATCATTCTCAACAAGCCTGTAAAATCAAAGTAAGGGCAGATGTGGTTTTAGGAGGAGGCCCAGTAAATAACACCAGTTTTCTGAAGTCCAGTTCAGGACCGACAGTGAAGGATGGCAGGCGAGTGGAGGCCAGATTGTTAGGTTAATTCATAACTGATGAAGCCTTAATGAAATGGGACAGACAGTATATTCTCATGGCACAGGAGACACGGATTCTCAGGTCTTAATCCATGACCTGTTACCCGCTAAAGAGGGAGGTGTCTCTTTTTCCCCGTCCTCCCTTGTTGCGATGTACGGAATCCAGCCTCCCCTTCATTCCTACTCTCATTGCAAGGAACCGGTCCCCTGTAACAGTAGAGGAGACACCAGGTGAGAATGGCTGCTGACCCATATCCTACAGAGGGGAAATCACCTAAAACACCAGATCACACTCAACGACTGATGGAAAGTCACCAGCCCCAGCCCACCAGAGCAGCATCATCAAAGCGAGTCCTGTTCTTTTATTAATAGGCCAATCTGTTCATCAGAGCTGTGCCCTCTGCAGCATCTCAAGCTAAAGCCCTTTACCTACTTTTTCTTACTTTTCAACTCTGCCCAACAAATCTTTCTATGCCTTACCCTGACGCATCCTGAGATTCTTTTTCTATGGCGGAAGTTGATGAACCTATTCCGTGGTGGGTGAGGAAGCAAGTTGGAGGCTCCCATCTCCGCTTGGGGAATGTCTTTGAACCTGACCAGTGTGACATACCAATTTTGTGCTTGCCATCTGAATTGAGCCCAAAACCCCTCACCTGATTGCTAACATCTGGAGAACGTAGCATAGTGTGGGACCTTGCCTTCTAATCATGCTACTTAAATTCAGTGCTAAACTCTTAGACGCCTCCCTCCCTTGAGGGCTTGGGGATTTAGCTCAGTGGTAGAGCACTTGCCTAGCAAGTGTCAAGGCCCTGAGTTTGATCCCCAGCACCAAAAAAAAAAAAAAAGAAAAAAAAAGCCTCCCTTCAAACAGCAGCAACATTCTCTGGTTTCTCTTCAGATCATATAAATCTTTCACCTTTTATTGAAACAGCAGCAACAGCAAAAATCATCAAAACCATTTTACTGGATGTAGAGGTTATTACAGTGTTGCCCTGTAGCCACATAGTTAGAATATAGGTTGTTTCCGCTCCAAGCAGGTCTCTGGTCAAATTGGCCCTAGTGTGAGTTTTTACTGTTGCTAAAGACCCTAAGAGAGGCTCT
>PVJO010007131.1:0-83996 GCA_004026905.1 Hystrix cristata | reverse complement strand
TCTCAAGTAACCCTGAGGTCCAAGGTCTCCCTGAGGCCTCGTCACACCTGCTGCAAGAATGAGCCCCCCTAGGAGAAGCCTTCCATCTTGACTGCAAGTCTTGCTTGCTTTTTTTTTTTTGTCTTGCTATTCTTTCCTATTGTGGGCAAATACACATAACATATAATTTATCATTTTAACAATTTGAAAGAATACAATTCAGCAACATTAAATACATTTGCAATGTTATGCAACTACCACCACTTTGTAGTTCCAGAATGTTTTCATCACCTTAAATGGAGCCCTGTGTCCATTAGCAGTATCTCCCCTTCCCTGTGCCCAGCTCTTGGGAACTGTGAATTCTCTCTGTTTCTGTGCATTTGTCTGTTCTGGAAGCATTAGGTAAATGGAATTACACACTATGTGGACTTGTTTGTCTGGCTGCTTTACTGAAGTTGTGTAGTTGAGGGAAGAGCAGAGAAGAGAGGCAGGCTTGGGAGTGAGCTGAAGATGGTGAAGGGAGACAGTTCGCCCCTGGTTTTGCAGGGCCCTGGGCCAGCTCCCAGAGCCCATTCTTCTACTTCACTCCAGAGTTTGGGTAAATGTGGAGCACACTTGCCTGAATGTGTTTGTGGCCTGTGTCCTGAAGAACAAGTAGCAAGAGTTCAGGCAGTAGAGACCATCAGCCCAGCCCCTCCAAGCTGTGTATTTATTTCCACCTTCAGGTTGGGTGATTTAGGTAGCAAGAGATCTCCACACTTCCCTCAGTATGGTCTCTGAGCTCCCTCATCTCACACCCCCCCCATTCTTGCTGCTTTCATCTCTCATTTATACCTCCCTGTGAACTCTGTGATGTACCCTCAACTCAGGCATTCTGAGAAAAAAAAAACGTTTTACTAATATCCGTTAATTCCTCACTTTCTCATAAGCCACAGCTTCATTCACTCATCCATCTATTCTTCTATCCATCGACCCATCCTTCCTCCCACCTTCCCTCTCCCTCCATCTAGTCACTTATTCCTTCAGCATACATGTTTTGAGCTCTACCATGTAGCAGGAGCCCAACTGGGCATTGCAGAAATAAATTGGCTTAATCTGGTTGCACAGCGACAGCTATTGAAATAGACACTTAAAATACCTGAAGAGGAGATCAACAGTAGCAGCTGGACAGTGTGTTCTGGGAGAACCATCAGGGGAGAGGAGAAAGGATGCAGCACTATGGTCATGTCCCTGTGGGCTCAGGCCTGACCCCCACTTAGCAGTTCCTGAAGCTCTGGGTCATTGCTGTGTCACAAATGTCCCCTCACTCTTCCAGACAACCAGAGAACACGGTCCCTATTGTAGATGTGGAAACAGAGACTCGAGACTTGCTTAAAATTATCGGCAGCCTGGCCGGCCACAGGACAAGGGCAGCTGTGTCTGCTGGGGGCTCGTGATTTGCGCAGCAGGTGGCTGCAGGCTGCCTGGCTCTCTCCTCTCCACACTCTTTTCTTTTCTTTCTTCCTTTTTTTTTTTTTTTTTTCTTGGTGCTGGGAATTGAACTCAGGACTTTGTGCTTGTGAGGCAAGCACTCTAACCGCTCAGCTGAATCCCCAGCCCCAATCCCTCCACACTCTTCTTGATCCTGGGTGGCGTTCATTCTTGCCTGGGAGTGAGGTGGTTCACCTTGGGCTGGCCGCCGTTGCTTCTCTCCCACACAGTAGGTTCTGACTCACTACCTCTCTCCAAAAGTTCTTTATCAAATGAGACGGAAGAGATCGACAGGCTGTGACACACGGCTGTCTCAGTTGGGGCGGCCTGATGGAAACATGGCAGTGAGGATGTCAGGTGGCAGACACCATCGTGTGTCACACCCCGTTTCTCCCCAGCAGAGGCAGAGGTTGCCTTGATGTGGCTGGAGTCTGCCTCAGGACCAAACCTCCAGGTCTGAACCTCCGCACTGGCAGATGCTAGCTGTGTACAGGAAGACGTGGGATTTCATCTTTACAACTTTACTACTCAAAGCTGGCTCTGTGGATGGGCAGCATCAGTATCCCTTGGGAGGCTGGTAGCAGTGTGCCAGGCCTCGTCCCCTGAATATGCACTTTAACAACAGCCACAGGTGATTCCTTTGCTCCTTAAAGATCGAGAGGCACCTGGCTCTACGCTGCCACTTCTTTCCCCGGAAATGGGAACAGAATAACTTTGCCAAAAGGCGGATGTGAGCATCAGATGCCCTTAGAGCTCTGCTCTGACTGATGGGTCATCCTTGTGTGCCCAGGACCCCGGGGCTCCTAGGAAGCAGCACTTTCATCTGTTCACTGGGCCAAGTCTTCCCCCGCTTTCATCCCGGTGCCTAGCACATGTCAAGGGGTCCTCGGCAGTGGTGCTGTCACAGATGTGACATTGGGGACACATGAGACAGAACCACAGGGGAACTGTTTGTACTTGCATTAGTGCTGTGCTGATGGGCCGTGGTGTTCTGTTGTTGTTTTTTCCTTTTGTGATCAATGTGGTTGATTCTTTTATGATGACAACAGCCAGAGCAATCACAGCAATCTCAGCGATCTCTGTGTGTGCTAAGAGCAAAACATATATTATCTTAATCACAACAACCTCTTGAAAGTAGGGACTAAAATTCCCTCCATTTTAAAAATGGGAAAATTAAGCCCTCAGAGACACTTACCCGAAGGATATTTACCCGAAGTCCAGAGACCAGTGAGACCAACACTTGGACCCATTCTCTGCGTGGCCCCAGCATCCACCCCTTAGTAACTTGAGCCACAGGCACCCGAAGGGAGCAGCAATTTCCTCTGCAGGCTGAGCTTGCAGGGTGCGTTGTAGACATTTTCCAAGGCAACATTTGTAACTCTGATTTTCCACTAGGGCTGCTCCTAGTGGGAGTTACAGGGAAGCCCAAGACCTGCCCTTTTCCAAAAATAAAGCTGACTCCTTCTGTTCATTCCTATGTGTGACAGCCACAGACGAAATCTTAGTGAGCGTGACCTGTTTGCTTTTTCTTCTCACTACAACGCTTAATGACAAGCCATTATTATTGGTGGCAACTTGTCACGTCTTGAGTCTGGGTCATGCCAGACTCTGTGACTGCCAGACTCTGAGGAGAAACCAATCTCAGTGGCATGTTACAGAGAAACAAAACAACGCCCCTAAAGAAAGTAGAATGAAGAGATCATGCAGGGAAGAGGGAGATGAGTGGAGACAGGCAGGTACTTCTAGTGGAACGTGTGGATAAGAGAAGGGAAGGACAGCAGAGGGAAATGCACCACTCTGTAGTTTGAATTCTTCTGATCCCAGTTCAGAAGGATGAGTGAGGAATGAATTATATTATTCTCAGTTTTATTTTCTAGCAAAAGTGGCATCAAAAGCATTTGGTTGTGACAGAAAGATCATTCAAATTGGCTTAGGAAAAATGAGGCACTTAATTCGGTTATGAAGTTGACAACAGGGGTATACTGGCTTCAGGTATAGCTTGAATAGGCGCTCAATAAGGATAACTCTGCATCTCCCAACTCTCCCTTTGGGTGTGATGGTTTTCTTCTCAGGTGGTGTGTGGTGGTCAGATGGCTGCCAGAAATTCTGGCTAAGTGTCCTTCCGGGCTCAAATCTAAGAGTCAAAGAAACTGCCTTTTCCTTGTCCTTTTATCCACAAGTCCCAGGAGTCACTTTGACTGGAACAGATTAGGACATGTTCTTACCCCTGAATTAGTTATGGGAAGGCACTATGGGGACTGGATGAGTCAATCGGCTTGACTGAGAGAGGGAAATGATGGCCCCCAGAGTAAATTCACTGTGATCAGTAAAAGAAGAGTGAATGGACATAGGTCAGAATGATTAATGTCCACCATGTGGCCTAGGGAGCCTCATGCTTCCTCAAGAATGGGATCTGACCTGGTCTCATTGCAGCCGGAACTGGCGAAATAGAGAAGTTCCCATGACTTAGGCTTATTGGTGTTTCAGAGACCAGTCCCAGCGGCATCCGGTCAGGTGGCACTTCTCTCAGCCTTCCTGAGAGCCACGCTTTCTACGTGAGAATAGCTAGACCTAGCCTCAGACCATACCTATTGTTAGTGGTGCTGTTTGGGAGCCTGGAATCAGATGCTCACCTGCAGGGTGACAGCACTGGGTGAAGCCTGCCTGGGCCTTTGCTGCACCCCTGCACAGAATTAAGGACTGCATCTCAGCAGGCATCACTCCTCGGCTAGCTCTGCTAATGATATAGAGAGCAGGAATAGGTCCAAGAGCAGTGCTGCAGTGTGGTTCTGATGAGTGTCCGGTGTGTTGGACTGTTCTAAAGGAGGCACAGAAGAAATCAGGAATGCATCTATCTTCCCACATATTCAGGGACTCTTCCCTCTGGTATCACAGTATTGCTAGGGGAAGAGCTTGGCTCCAGACGATGGACGGAGAAAAGGCCTGGAGTTCCCAGAAGACGTTCAAGCCACAGTAGTAGAGGTCAGGGCTGCAGTTGACTGAATGGTATAGCAGGCAGCTGTGTGTTTTACTGTGTCCCCAGTGTAGGCTCACTAAGCCTATTGGCATAGGTCAGAATTCTGGAAGAAAGAGCATAGTTGGAAGTTCTAGTTCTCCTCCCAGGTCCCCTGCTGGGAGACACTAATGGTACATTGATAGAGGAATTATTTGGAATAAAACTGACTGAGGGATTTGATCCAGACTCCTTACTGATGATCAACAGGGCACACACCGTGTAACCTGGCCTCTTCTTCCTGTCCTGTGTCATCTCTAACTACTCTCTCCCTTCAGCTGCTCTGACTTTCCCTTCATTCACTGACCTTGTCAAGCCTTTTCCTACAGCTGTGCTGTATATACTTCCTTTTCTGCCAGGATGGTCACTCTACACCACCCACCCCTGTGCGCTGCCTGGCTTACTCTTCCTTCATTTCCTTTTGATCCACTTCAAAATATAAACCAGACACCCAGAGAGGCATGCCTCTCACCCCACCTCTGAACTGTGATTTCCTTGACATTTTTCTTTCTGATTTCTTTCTTCCTCGTCTCTCTCCTCCCCTAAGAATATAAAAGCAGAGGCCTTCCCGTTGGGCCTTCCCTTCCTAGATTCTCTATCCTGGAATAATACCTGGACAGACCCAGTTTGCTAGATTTGTCGAATGAATGAAAGGCCATCGACAAGTGAATGTGTCTTCCTAGAGCTGTAGGTCTGGTAGATCTGCTCAGATATGTAAAGCACTGGGAAGATTCCTTCCTGCCCAGCCTGGCAGACTGGGAATGCTGTGGCCCGTTTCGTCCCTGAAGTGCTGCCCTACATGGCCCAGTGCTAAGCAGGACTCAAAAAAGTGTGGCGTTCTACCCTCTAGGATTCTTAGCCCAGCGGGGGCTGGGGTAAAAAGTCAAAGATGCTGCACATGCAGAAGGGGAAGAACTGGTAGGAAGTGCAGGTGCTAAGAAGTCCACGATGGATGTGGGACCGGGAGCCTTACGGTGGAGGCTGCCATCTTCATGAAAATGAACTCCAACCCGACTTGGCCCAGCCTTTCCTGTGAGCAAACTGATCTCTGTGCACCAGGCTTCTAAACGGGCACAGCAACCCCTTGCAGATGGGTCCTGTTCTCACTCTCACTTTTCAGATGGGAAAACAAGGGCTGTGGTGAAATAGCTCACTTGCGGTAGGAAATAGGCTATCAGCAAAGGTCGTATTCCTCCTACAATCACCCTGTTCCTTGTGGATTCTCTGTACAAAATATGTCACCATAGTGCAACAAAGGGAGACCAAATGCAAAGGCAGGGAGTCCATGTGTGTTCTGCACCCCTGATTAGTGTCAGCTCAGAGCATGTTATTCAAAGCCGGATAGTCTCAGTTTCCTTTCCTAGAAAATAGGGAAGCTGGGCTGAATGATACCTGCATTTTGCTGTTCACCAGCCTATTCTGGGGACAACATATGTATTTTGGGGTGCTCAGAGGAGAGTATGACTCTATGTTGGGGGGCATGCAAACCTGGAGGGAAGTACAGTTCCCTAGGTGGGCTGAGGCTCAGTGAGGATGGCATTTTTAGGCCTTAGATTTGCATTTTCAACCCTGACTACCTTTTAGACTCTCCCAGGGCGCTCAATAAAATGTGCGACTCTGTCTCAGACCAACCAAACTGACATCTTTAGGAGAGGCCAGCATGGGTATGGAAACGTCAGTTTTAAAGTTCAAGGGTTGTCGAGCTATTAAAATATATCAAGTGTGACTAAGAAACCCAAGATTTAATTGTATTTACTATTTTATATTTAAATTAAATAGTTACATGTAGTAGTAGGTACTATAGTAGGAGCTCAGGCCAGGATGAGGTTGAGGGCTTCGTACCTTGAAGTAGATACATTTCCTTTGCCACCCCAATTCTGGAAAGTGCATTTATCATTATCTCATTAAATGCCCATCTCCTGCACTCTAGTCTGAGAAGCCAGGTACAGATGCTGCTTGAGCCTCATGGTCCTCTCCCTGTCTCTGAATCAGAACACTTTAGCCAACCTGGACTGAGAAGCCAACAGTACCCAGAAACTACAGATTAAACTTCTCCACATGAACCAGGCATCTCACTTCCAGGCACATATCCAAAGGAAATAAAATCACTGTCTTGAAAACATAGCATACAGTTATCCTGTAGTATCTACGGAGAATTTGTGCCCGGACCCCTTCTCCAGAAGTCAAAATCTTTTATATAAAATGGTTGAATATTCTTCTCATAATCTTTAAATCATCTCTAGATTACTTAGAGTGCTTAATGCAATGTAAACACTGTGAAAACAGTTATTGTAGTATATCATTTGACCCAAAAAATTCTGTATATGTTCAGTACAGATGCAGTTTTAAAAAATGATTTTCAATCTGTGGTTACTTGAATCTATGGATATGCAACCTGTGAATACAGAGGGTTGGCTGTATACATACAATGGAATGTTTTCCAGCCTTACAAAAGAAGCAAGTCCTGCAGCCTGTGCCAATCTGAAAGGTTGGGATAAACCTTAAAGGCATTTTAACAAGCTGGACATAGAAAGACCATATGGCAGGATTTTGCTTATTAAGTGAGATATATTAAAAAAAAGGTTGATCTCAAAGATATGAGTAACATGGAGATTGCCACACTGAGTGGTAGGGAAAATAAGCTGGTCACAGACAAACTTGAAATTAGAGGTGAATAAGTTCTGGAGACCTAGTATACAGTATAGTGACTGTGGTTAATAATAATGTATTATATGCTTAAAATTTACTAAGACAGTAGATCTTAAATATTTTCATCATTCACACAGAAAGTAACTCTATGAGGTAATAGATTACAGCAGTAATTTTACAATGTATACATATATCAAAACATGTTGTATACCTTGAATAAATACTTATATTTGTTAATTATACTTCAATAAGGCTAATAAAGGGAGCAAAATGTAAGCTTCTCACTTATGGAGAAGGAAGAGAGCAGAGAAAGATGGTGTTGGGTTATTTTTAAATGAATGCTCAATTTACTCCTAGAAGGAGCAAAATGAAGGGCTAGAATATCAATCATGAAATGGTCCACCAAGAGAGGTTTCTTGTGGTAGGAGTCTGTGTGTCTGGGTGATGATGCATGGGGCAAATACGAAGTTTGTCTTCAGCCTTCTGGTCAAGCACACATCTCTTGGTTTTATTAGCTCATCCAATAGTCAATATGCAGCATACTTATGGAGTAACTGGCCCCTTTCAGATATTGCAATGGATCCTGAGGCCCTAACACTTGGATCCCAGCTAAAATGGGGCTGGTGTGTGTTTCTATTCTATTCTAATGGTTGTGGGAGCTGCTGGAAAAATGTAGCCAGGGGACAGGGGTAGGTTGAGCACCATGCTGCATTCTGAACATAGAGCTGCCATTCTAAAGTTCAGAGTAGAGCATGGTATAAGTATCACACACCTGGCTGTAGGGAAGGGGACTGGGTAGGAGATGCAGACACAAGGCACCCCTTTTAGTTTGAGGCAGAACTGCTAAGCATCTAGAACAAGTACAGGATGAACAAGAAGCTGCAATAGGAAAAGGAAAAGAAATAAGCCCATGAAATGACAAAGGATCAGTGGCAGCCTCTAAGGTTGGATGGTGTTTAAGCCATAGTAAATGCAGGAAGGGACACTTCCTTCTTTGCTGAGGGGAATAAAATGGAGGATAGAATGTAAATCTTGAAGTGGTCTAACGAGCGAGACTTTCTTGGAGTGGAATATTGTGTTTGTGGGCTGATGTAGCTGATACACTTTTAGGATATGGTATGTGGGTCGTCCCTTGCTCTTTTACTCCAGGGTCCTTCTTGGATTGATTGACAATTGCATGTGAAATCATTGACAGTGGCTTCCCATTTCTGTAGCGTCTTCTTTGCTTGTTGGGTGCCTCAAGAGAGATTGAGGGGTAGTTATTCGCGACACACACACACACACACACACACACACTCACTTTCTTTTCTGCATAATTTGAAGTAGTGTTTTGAGGTAGCTAAGCTCCCAGATTCTGGATTCACATGACCTGCTCTTGAATTTTGGCTCTGCTATGTACTAGCTATACAAGTTTGAACAACTTACATTCTCTGAGCCTCCATTTTTAAATATGTAATGCAGGGGCGATAATAACACTTCTCACTATCTGCTACATAGTACTACCCATTGGAGATGCACAACAAACATTGGTTATGATGATGATGGTGGTGATGCTGACAAGGAGGATGGACACATGGATGGCAGAGGGAAGAGGATAGTGGTGATGGGGTAGACTTTCTCCAGAAGGTCAGGTCCCAATTATATGCATGTGAAAATGCCATTCATTTCAACTCTCAGGCTTATAGAGTTTGATACCTTTACTTTTCCTCTCACTCATGGAAACAGAAATACAATATATTAAAAGTTCAGTTGATACCCTAAGAGAATAAGAGAAAGCACACCAGAGCTCACGGGGGCAGTCCTCCAGCAGAGGAGAGAAAATTTCCAAGAAGCTTCTCTTGACCTTTGCTATTTTCCTGACTCATTGTCTTTACTTTGGTGTCCATTCTGTCAGGCAGCAGAAAAATAAGCTGTGGAGATGGGTGCAGTGTGGACAACTGAGACCAATTTGTTCACGCTTCTTGAGGGTACTCTTCTTGCTTATCTGTCTCCTCACCAAATATTTATGGGGCTCCTCCTGGGTGTCAGATATTATGCTAGGCTTGCAAGATACTAACGCTCATCCTCACATTGAGATGAGACAGAGAAAAGCAAATAAATCAGCTTTGGAGTTCATATAGTCAGGTCACAGAGATTCCATCTCGGTTGAAAGGGTGTGAGGCACCAGCAGAGATTTCTGTAAAATAACTCTTCAGATGACTCTAATGTGTAGTCAGGAACAGGAGCCACTCATGTGTGCAAAGAAACATTGGATGCATCCTGCAGTAACCAAGCTGTTGTTATCACAGGCTATGTGCATCTTCAGATAATCACTTGACCTCTCATCTTGTGTTTTTATGAAAAATTCCATCCATGGGGGTCATACCACCTTCCTTATTTCTTACTTGGCAAAGATCAAAGAGAAAATGGATGTACAACTTTGCAAACAGATAAGTGAGATGCAAGTTGTTATTATACTTTATTAGTCATCAACCTCTGTCCTCATGGATTCAGATGTTACCCTCCAGGCTCAGTAAGCTCTGGAACATTCTAGAACAAGGTCGTATGCCCAGACCTGATCAAATGAGACCTCATTTGTTGCAGGACTGACACAGAGTCTAGAGCAGACACCTGGAGTCCCACACTCCCTGCCTCCCTCGCTCTGTTTGAAACAGTTTGTTCTGTCTTCTGCAGAGCAGTGAGCTTGGGGAGAGAACTGCTTTTGCTTCAGAACCAAAGTGGGTGTAGGAAATCTGTTCCTCTCCCCAGCTGTACATTCTAAGGAAACTGAGTGCCAGAGGTGGTCAGAGGCTGATCTGTCAAATCCCCAAAGTACAGGCAACGGTGGGAAAAGTAAGTGCCAGAGAGACAGCCTCTGCCATCAAGCCAAGAAACAGGGAAGGGTGTGCAGAAACTTGAAAGAGAGAGCCTTTTGGCATATCTGGTGCCAGGCCCTGGGAGTGTGGCCAAATTCCCCATCTCCTCATGCCAGTCTATAAAATCACATTAGAAAAGCCTAAAGCTAAATATGAGACTCTTGGGTGCTTCATGATGCAATTATGTTTTGCAAATACCTCCTCATTTCCATCCCCTGAAGAGCACAATGTCTCTAGTTCACAATGGACTTTGAAGATGAAATTTCAGATCCCAGTAGAAATAAAAGTGGTGTGAAATAGCCTGTGAGGCCCATGGAGGGCAACGATTATGCTTTCTCTCCAAGGTGTGGGTTCATTGTGACAGGACAGACAGTCCCTTCTCTTCACACAGATTCCTTCGGCCTGGAATGCTTGGGCTGGTTTGTGGGGGTGGCAAGGAACATCAATTTCTGAAATAGCTTCAGGATCCCCTGTGCCAGCTTTGTGTCTCTGTGACAAAACACCTGGCATGAAAAATTTACAAGCTCACAATTTCAGAGGTTGGAGTCCATGATTGGCTCATTCCATTGCTGAGGGCCTGTGTCAAGGTAGAACATCATGGCAGGAGGGCAGGTAGAGTAAACAAAGCTGCGTACTTCACGGCAGCCAGGAATCAGAGTGAGGAAAAGAGCTGGAGAGGGAAGGGGTCGGAACGAGATATGATCCTCAAGGCCACACTCCCATGACTCACTCCCTTTAACTAGACCCTACCTTCTAAATCTTCACCCACCTCCTAATAATGTCATTATATTATAAATCCGTCGATGGATCAAGCCACTGATGAAGTCAGATTCCTCATGATTCAACCACTCCTAAAAGCCCCGCCTCTGAACATATGAGTTTTTGAAGAGAAATTTTAGATCCAAACTTTAACGTCCCCTTAGGTTTCTGGCAATTTCCATGCAGTCTGTAGGACTGAGGATGTGGGCAGGAGCACCTGAACTATTGGAGGCAGGCGTGGATGGATGAGCTTACTGTATCCAGTTCATCTTATCCTCATAGCACCTCCATGTTGTGATGGTCATTGTGCCCACTGTATAGGTGAGGAAATACAGATCCAAGAGTTAAATGCTTACCCAGAGTCACCTGGCTGGTTAGTGCAGAGATGTCTGGAACTTGGATCCGATAGACCCCAGAGCCTACATCTCAACTATAAAGCTTTCTGGTGTGTATAAAGGGGTAGACGAGGGTGTGTGAAGAGTGTGTTAGGCTGCAAAGCCCCTGACGATTGCAGAGAAAAGGAGTGGCCTGGTTAAAGCAGGACTTTAAGAATTTCAATCAGGCAGCTACAAATGAGGTGAGTTTTTGAAGTTTTTCCAAGTCTAGAGCACTTTGGGATGGGAGTAGCATAATAACCTAATGTGAAATATAAAGGGCTCCGACCCAGGGGGAAAATAACTGTGACTTGCATTTGCTGAGCACTTGATGTGTGACAGATAGAGCACTACACTGGAGATCACTGAGTTCTTTCAGTGTGAAGAGGAAGAACCGTTGTTAGCGACATTGTAGTGCAGGAGTGAAATGTTTGGGTTCTCTAAGCTGACAAACCTGATTCACCACCAGTGTGACTCTAGAGTGTCGCTGCACCTCTGAGTCTCTTTCTTCATTTGTAAACACAGTATAACACTAGTGCCCACTTTGTAGAGTGGTTGGGGTGGCCTTAGATGAGACGGTCCAATAGTGACCAATGTAACACTCATAGGGGATGCACTTCTGCATGTTAGCTATGCTAATTATTACCATAGACACACATATTTTGCAAATGAAAAAACTAAGGCTTGCAGAAATTAAACGACTCTTCTCAAGACTGGACAATTAAGGTTGCAATGGGGCAGTCTGACCCCAGAAAGTGCACTGTGGTCTATCCAGGGGAGAGGCTGGCATGAGAATAGGTAGGGAGGGACATGAGAGACATGCGGCTTGGGTGAAGGTGTCTCAGGACAGAGGGATGGGAATGGCACATGGTCGGGGCTTCGCATATTCTCTTTCACAGATGGCCTGTGCTAAGTGGGCTCTGAACTGAAAACTTCTGTCCCTGAGATTATCTTTCTCTTTCAAATGTTCACAGTACAGTCACACCCTCCTCCGTACATGGAGAGCTGGGTAAGACTGTGTTTGCTTACAACTCTGCACTGTGCATGGAGCATCTCATGGATACACTGGTACTGTCAACCCAGTGTGCATGGAGTTAAGGTCTTGGAAAAATCTCAAATTCCATCCATATCTTGGGGTTGGGGATTTAGCTCAAGTGGTAGAGTGCTTGCCTAGGAAGCACAAGTCCCTGAGTTCAATCCCCAGCACCAAAAAAACAAAACAAAAACAAAAACCCAAAACCATCCACATCTCGCATGTCCATCCTCCACCTTCCACCAATGCAGTGACCTCAAGGAAGTGCAATATGCAGGTTTTCTCAAAAACCCTTTTCGCTTGGCCCCCTGTGTCCCTAGTGTGTGTGATATTGAGAACTTTGTCCATCCCTCATGTAGTCAGTCCAGGAAGATGCTGAAGCGTTGCCTTGTGCAGTCTTAATGTAGCTCTGGAGGTTGGTTTCCTCAGAGGCATCACTGTTCTATGGGAATTGTTGCATTTCCACTGTAATTAAGTTTGGAACATTTAAATCCCAACCCAGGAGGCCCCAGACAGTGTGTGAGGTTGACGACCATGACTGCCTTTGGGGTTTACTTCTGTGCCATCTTCTATTGGCGAGTTCTCTATGTTGTTACCTTTTTTGATATTTAATGAGGTTCTAGGGACAGCTGTTGGGCTTATAGGTCTTCTACATTCTCCTCCTTCTTAGTAAATGACACTTTAGAGTATATTTTGAGCCTCAGATGGAGGAGTGATTTCTTGGGGTAGGTAAGTGATGCTGCTGAATGAGCTTTTTTTTTTTGGCATGACTTTCAAGATCCATGCAAAATAAAACCTCACCAGAAAGAATGGCTATCACCAAGAATTCAAAAAGCAATGCATGCTGGTGAGGCTGTGGGAAAAAAAAAGGACACCTCTAGATTGTTGGTGGGAATGTAAATTATTGCCACTAGTGGAAATCTCTATGGAGTTTCCCAGAAAACTAAAACTAGAAATTTCACTTCACTCAACTATACTTCTTTTGGCTATCTTCCCCCAAAAGTTAAAGATACCATATTACAGTCATACTTGCATACCCATGTTTATAGCTGCATAACTCATAACAGCTAAATCTAGGAAGCAGCCTCTATGCCCATCGACAGATGAACAGATAAAGGAAATGAGGTATGTATACCCAACAGAGTACTACTCAGCCACAAAGAAGTATAAATTTGAGTTATTTGTAGGAAAATGGTTGTGCCTTGAGACCATAACACCACGTGAATTAAATCAAACCCATAATGTTAACTCTCACATGGTTTTTCTTACACGAGAAACCCATATTATAAGTAATTTAAAGATAAAAGGTTATAGGAAACAGGGAAGTAGATTATGTGGAGATGAGAAGGGGATCTGGAGGGGGGGAGGGGAGGGGGGAGAGGAAAGAGAAGGAAGGATAGAGATGAAATGTGTGTATGTGCCAGTTCTCCAAGATGAACATATTTTTTTTTGTATCTCAAACATATACTAATTTAAGAAGAAAGAAAAGGAATATGAAAAAATACAATCTTGGATACTGAATTCTGTCCCTTTCATGTTCTGCTTTGACCAAGGACACTCCCCGTAGGTCTGACACACATGCTCATCCGCCAATGTGTTCCTTCGTCATCCACTTCTTGAGGTGTCAGGGGCTGAGCCTTCAGCCAGGTTCTGGGGCCAGAGAGATGAGGACGGCAGAGTCTCTGCCCTCGAGGAGCTCACAGTCTTGTTGAGATGTGATTTAAACTGATCAATCAATTCAAGAATATTGGGTTTCTCCAAAAAGCTACTGTAAGGAAAAAGAAAATTATCCAAAGTCTTTAAATCTGTTACCCATTTTAATTGACTTAATTAAGTGAAATTTATAGAACTCTAATGTTGGAAAGAGCCTAGAAGGCATTTACTTACTTCCATTTCTTCTCTCTGCCTTCAGGCCACACTGCACTCAAATTATCCCCCAAACCCGCGTGTTTCAGAAAAGAGCAGTATCTTGCAGAACTGTAGCTTTTGGCCCTTTCAGATAAAACCTTTGGTGAGCATCCACAGGGAAGATGAAGTAGACTTGTTGAAAGAACTGATGTGCACAACTACAAAATACTGTATTATTAAGAAAGATATGAACAGACTCATCCATCCACATACACACACAGACACACACAAACGGAATTTCCCTAAATTATACTATTGAAGTGCCATTACATACACATAGCAAATACGGAATGGAAAATAAAAACATGGCTGTAAAAATAAGAACCCTTTAAGAATTATTTCATTTTGCAGAAAAAGATCTCGGCATTTGTCAAATCCTGTTTTACTGCAACACAGAGGCATATCTTTTGTTCAGCCGGCATTGTTTTGCATCGTGTCAGCCCATCAATATGGGGTGTGTCTCCACTATGTATTATTGGTCTTAAGAGGGCTGTGGCTGAGTGTGGGATGGAGGCTGGACTTGGGGTCTCAGCCCCACGGTTTCTTGCTATGTGACCTTTTGGAGCCTCATCCTTCCTGCCAACAATACCAACTTCCCAGGATCGTTCTGAGTGTGCGGTGCATCAAGACATGTGAAAGTGGTTTGTAAATCCTGTGACTGCATTGTCACAAGCCTTTTGCTAATGAAAATTTGTCTTCATGATTATCATTTTGTGGAGACATCAAGATTAATAGATTGCTGTGGCCCAATACAAGTTACCACACCAGTTTCTGTGTGAAGAGCAGTCACTGGTTGCTCCTTACACTTAGAATCTCAGCCTCTGGGTCCAGTCCTAGGGACTCTGTGTGATCTTGCTAAGATCTTTGACATCACTTCATCCTTTCTGCCTCATGAGTCCAAACGCCTTCATCCTAAAATAGTCAAAATGTCCTTCAAGACACCTCTGAATGTCGTGCCTACTATTGCCCATCTTCCTCACTTGAATATTCCATCCACATTCCTACAGGCTTCTCTTTGTCCCCAGGTCTTGGAAGCTACTCTCCTTTACATTCCCATCTGAAAGCACAGAGTCATCTGTGTCTGTTTTACATATCATGATTTCCCAAGATCTAAAGCAGTGTTGAACCATAGTAAGGTATTCAACAAGAGTTTGTTGATTGAAAGGATCGCTCTTCACGTAGTGCTTATTATAGTCTGTATTACATAATGGTCTTTTAGATTTAAGTTGCAGAAGCCCTATCACATGGCTTACCTGAGCACAGGAACTTATCGGTTCATATAACTTTTTGGTTCGTATAACCAGGTAAATGGCTTCAGCTCTGGCAGACTTGAGGGACTCCAAGTATATCTTTGGGAATCTGTCTTTTATTTCAGTTGCTATTTTGTCTCTGTTGGTTTCATTTTCTCATCATGAGCCTCGGGCCAGATAGAGTTTGTTCTGTTGGAACCAGATGGACTTAAAGGGTGGAAGATAGGAGGATTTAGAAGAGGAAAATGAAAAGAAGGGATGATAGGTGAGCAAAAATAATAGATGTCTGTCCCTGTATGGGCTTTGGGCTCCCAAGCACAAGGTCTTCACTCAGCTCTGGATTTTCAGCATCTGTTCCACAGCCTGGAATACAGTAGGTGTTCAGGAATGTTTTTGAATGAATAGATGTGTCTTTTTTTCCCCTTACTTCTAAGAAAGAGCTTCTTTAATCCCATAAAGACAGTTTTTTATATACTATCTTCTGCTTCATCCTGTTCTCCTTTCTTTTTTGCCTGTTGCCAGGATCCAACGTCTACCTTCTTCCAGTTTGGAGCATCCATCCAGCAGCAAGCCACAGTCATGCTGAAGATTATGCAGGATTATGACTGGCACGTCTTCTCCCTGGTGACCACCATCTTCCCGGGCTACAGGGACTTCATCAGCTTCATCAAGACAACAGTGGACAATAGCTTTGTGGGCTGGGACATGCAGAATGTGATCACACTGGACACCTCTTTTGAAGATGCAAAGACACAAGTCCAGCTGAAGAAGATCCACTCTTCTGTCATCTTGCTCTACTGTTCCAAAGATGAGGCTGTCCTCATCCTGAGCGAGGCTCGCTCCCTTGGTCTCACTGGGTATGATTTCTTCTGGATTGTCCCCAGCTTGGTCTCTGGGAACACGGAGCTCATCCCCAAAGAGTTTCCATCAGGACTCATTTCAGTATCCTATGATGATTGGGACTACAGCCTGGAGGCGAGAGTACGGGACGGCCTTGGCATCCTAACCACTGCCGCATCTTCCATGTTGGAGAAGTACTCCTACATCCCTGAGGCCAAGGCCAGCTGCTACGGGCAGACGGAGAAGCCAGAGGCCCCGCTTCACACTCTGCACCAGTAAGCGGGGCTCTTTGCTTTTCTTCAAAAGCGAGATCGGGGTTTTACCACTATTATTGTATGCTCACATACTTACTGATGGAAATATGCACTGCAGATAGAGAGTGCTGTGTGCCTACTTGCAGGATTTTTATTTTGTTTGATTTTTTTTCCTCTTTCCTATTCCCCTTTCTTCTCATCTCCTTTTGTTTTTAAGATAAGTAACATTGTATTTTAATTGTTTTCTGCAGCTTACTTTTTAAAAAAAAATTCAAACACACATCCTAGAAACCCTCATTGAGGATCTATCATTTGTATCACAAGTAAATTTAAATTCTTTGTAATATACATGTCACATTCTCCAATATGGGTATACCGTGATTTACTTATCCATTCTGCATAATGGTAGGAATTTAGTGTTTTTTTTTCCCAGACATTTTCCATTAGAAGCTAATCTGCAGTGTTAGTCATCACATTTGTATCTTTAAGCACACATGCAATTGTTTTTCTAGTCTTGATTCTAAAAAGTGGGATCTTAGGGTCATAAGCCACGTACATTTTTAACTTTAACTGTCTATTGCCAGATTGTGCTACACAAAACAGTACCAATTTACATTCATACCAATAGTTTGTGAAATCATCCAACTTCCCACCTCCTCAGGAACATGGTATGCTTTGAAAAAGCTGCCTGTACTGGTACTCCTGGTCTCTGACTTTGTGTTTGAATTTCTTCTCATATTCTAAATATCTTTGTAGGTCCTTGGAAATCTTGGCAAACTTCACTCTTAGAGCTGCATTATATTCCATTGTATGGATGCATCATAATTTATTTAGCAACTCTCATCATGGTGGAGATTTAAGTGAACTTTATGCTTCTGGGAGGTGTCATCACTCCTTGTGGCTGTTGTTATATTTCAGCTGTTGAGATTTAGAGTTATCACTCGGGCACCATGTCACATGTTTTTGCCTGATGTTCATTTATTTGACCCGTGCTTCATTCCTTGGATAATGAGCAGCATGGCCCTGTGAGTAAGGACTGGGCTCTGGAGATAGACTTGTGCAAATTCAAATCTTGTTTCATCCACTTTCTAGAGGACTTGGACAATTACTTTACTTTTCTGGCCATCTCATGTTTATTGCATAGTGATGCTAATAGCTCCTACTTTCTAGGGAGTCATTTTCAAACTTTAGTATACACAAAATTTTTACCTGGGGCGCTGCTAACATATTGCTGGACTCCAGAGTCAGAATTTCTCAGATATTGGAAGATTTGGGGTGAACCTCAATCCTTAGAAAGTTCTCGGGTGAATGTTGGCATTGCTGGTTGGGGACCATGCTTTGAGAACCAACGTCCTACGGGTTGTCATGAGTCCTAAATGAGGAGATGCAAGAGAAGGGCTGCTTGGCACAGTGCTGATCTTCTGGTACCTCTTTAATAACTTTCAGGGTGATAAGTGAAGGTTTTGGTCATAAGAAATTATAGTCAACAGACCATGTTGGTTTATCGCCAGCAAAATAAGATGCCATTTAAAAATATCTCTGAAAGCTTCTAAGGCTTTGAGTTTGCTGCATTTCAGAGGTTACCTTTGAGTTGGGGTTTTTTGGGTGTGTGTATGTGTGTGTGTGATGAATTAGACAGAGTATACTTCTTTACGATTAACATACAACTGAAAAATGAACTCTTGAGTTATAAAATCATGGTCTTTGACACTTCTCCTTCCTCTCTCCTTTTCCCCCTCTTTCATAATCCTGTGTCTGTATTACCACTTACAGCCTTCTAAGTAATTATCCAGATATCAGGAAGGAGCTCAGATAATTCAGGATAAGATATGGGAGCCTCTTATTAATGCAAGATTGCTGCCAGCCTGAAGACAAGGGTTGGGCTAATGAATTCATACTTCCCTTAATGAGACATGCCCTGCAGCTGGAAGACCCAGAGATGTATAATTTTGATGGGAAACATAACTCAATTGTAGGACAAGTGAAAGAAAGTATATACAGAAAAAGGAATTCGAGAGGGATAATTGGCAAGACATTCAGATGACTTTCCAGGGACCACCCTGGATTCTATTTCTGAAAGAAAAAAAAAAAATCTCTGTGTCTTTGATAGGTTGTTGTGCTATTTCCAGAAGCTATGTCATTGAATACAATTTCATCAGTGGCATTTTAGCTCCAGAGAAGTAATGCATCAGGGCAGGAAGTTGTCATCCACTGTTTGGTGTTGAATGAAATATCTCTCCATTCAAGGAGGATGTTGGTGCTCATGCTGGGTGTGAGGTTGGAGAATGGCATGCGTGATCTTTTCTTGCCACACTCTCTTCTCCCGCCCCATGAGAGGATGGGGCCCCACCAGGCTACCCTTGTCTAGGAGCTGGAGAAAGCCCAAAGAATGCAGTTTAAAAAGTAAGGGCACTACATCTATCTTTCATCTATCATTCTTTCAGTCCAGCAGACCTGTGCTACATAGAGGCACAGATGCATCTGGAATACACAGATACATTAAGATAGAATCTCTATCCTCAGAGACCATATAGTCTGATGAAGATGGGAGAAATTTGTCTAAAAACAAACTCTGGTAACAATAATTATTATTTTTTCAATATTGAAAACGAGAGTAGTACAGAATCTGATAAAAACACCCTACCCAGTACTCACAGAAAATGAAGGTTGATATGTCCCATTTGTTTCAATATTTTGAAAGAAAGAACACATTGATGAAAATGTAGAAGCCCTGGTTACGTCTCTCTCCAATCCCACCTTTCTCCCCTTCTCTCCATGAGAGGGGAAAATACCACAGTGAATTTGATGTGATTCTGAATCCACACATGTGTTTTTGTACTTTCAACATAGATGTATTTGCAACCATCTATCAATTCATAGTACTTTTAGTGTACATCAATGGAATCTAATGTACTAAGCTTATCACTACCTGTGTTTTCAAAATCGCCCTATGAAGATACTAGAAATCCGGAGTATTCATCTCCCTCACTGTCTTGTGTTGTGGCGTGTGTTCCCTCTTTTATCTAATCATTTTCCTTTGAGGAACACCTATATTGTAATAGGAAGGACCTTTCAGTCTGGGTAGCTGAAGGCAGAGGACAGATGACAGCAAGCTGAGTTGGGCCTGTGGGCTTATTTGGTGAGATGCTAGGACTTCTCACTGCAAGCTTTGAAAAACTACATTTTCAGATAGGTAAGAAGTCTCCTTTGCAAAGATCTGGTAAACAAATAGCTTCATTAGTTTTCCTGTGTAGTAGGCAGGATGCCAATAGCTTCAGAAGAGGCTCAGGTGAATTGACCTCTGATGAGGAGGGTCTCATGTGGAGATCATGAGGGCGTCTGGCGTCCAGCTTTGACTGGAGGAAAGCAGTACTTTGGGGCCAGCTAGACATGCCGCTTGGTGGGCCTCAAGGACATTGCTCATAATCTTGTACGTGTGTCTTGTGCGGTCAGGATATCACAGCAATGCTTTGTTGCTTATGGTGCTTGACATGGTACGAACGGCTGCGTGCCAGAGTTGGAGCGTTCGTGATCTTACTAGGAACCTATTTCTGCTCCTGTGATTCAGAGAAAAGAAGTAGGGGAAAGGGAGAAATTTTCTTTATGTTTAATATCTCTGGTTTTACAGAAGACACTTGGAAAAGAGCAGTCAGCATTTTTCAAAGTTCAAAAATAGCTCAGCCGTGTTGTGTAACCCCCTCCTTGCTGCCGCAATGTTATTAAACATCTGTTCCTTCACCAAGCGCGGCGTAGATCACGGGTGCCTCCCAGAGTGAAGAAGGTAGGACATTACGTGTCTTGCGAGTATGGAGGCTCAGCTGGTCATTCAGTTCCGTCCAAAGGATCTGCTCTGTCCATCAGCAAATGGGAGCCCTGGGAGAGTGTGGACTTGTGGTTAAGAGTGGGGGCACTGGCGTCAGGCTGCCCAGCCTAGAGTCCCTGACGGGCACGTGTTCAGACCTCAGACTTTGGGCGACTCTCACAAGTCCCCCCAGGTCTGTTCCTTCGGGTATAATATGGGAACCAGAAAAGCATGTGCCTCCTAGACCAGCGCCTAGTCCATGGAAAGCAGTCTACAGATGGAGAATTTTGCAGGGTGAGCACCCCAGTCCAAAAATGTGAAATCCAAAACACAAAACTTTTTGAATGCTGACAGGACACCACGAGTGGAAAATTCCACTCCTGACCCCCCACGACAGGTTGCAACAAAAATGCAGGTGCACTAAAATTATCGTCTCGAGTTAGCTTCAGGCTATGTATATCATATGAGATGTATACACCACATAGGTGAATTCTGTATTTAGTCTTGGGTCCCATTCCTGAGACACCGCATTATGTGTATGTGAATATTCCAAAATCTGAAAATATTCAAAATCCCCAATACTACTGGTCCAAGCAGTTCAGATAAGAAATACTCAACCTGTGTTGATGAAACATGTACATACAACAGTGTGAGTGAAACAAATAGCCCACGATATTATCATTCGTTCATGCTACAAAACATATTCAGTCTAGAGCCAGTCACCTAGGTGAGGCACAGAAAGGTCAGGCGGGTTTGCCACTTGTCGCTTGTATTGTCCACATTATGGGGCAGTGAGGCATTCACAGAGGAGTTTAGCTCTCCAGGGACGGGGGTGGGAGGAAGGGCGTGGTGAGCATCGCACCTCAGCTCTGTGAATATTTCTCAGGCTTCTTAGTAATTTATATTCTTTTCACTGGTCACCTGGATAAAGTTTATATCACATTTTAGAACCGTGTTTGTATGGCATCCAGCACACTAAATATGTGCTGTGTATGTGTGTGTGAACCTATTGACTGTGCATACAGATGTGCCTGTGTACATGCATGTCCACATACACACGAGTATATACATGTGTATCTCCGTGCATACATGCAAGTGTACATATGTCTTCTCTTCCTCATTGGAGAGATACATGTTAAACTTATTGAGAAAGTGGTTGTAGAAGGGAGAAGGTGGGTGGTTTTTAGACCCAAACTCCAAGGGTTGCCTTGGGAGGAATGTGGTCGGTGGGAGGACAGGTAGTGTGGCATTGAGAAAAGTTCCCAGCTGAGTGGTACGACAGGCTTCATCTTACTACCCTCATATCAAGAGTAAGTTATTAACCATTCTGAACCATGTTTTTTCCTAAAGTATGTGCATGTGTATTTGTGTGTGCGTGCGTGTGTGTGTGTGTGTGTGTGTGAGAAAGAGAGAGAGAGGGAGAAAGGCAGAGAGAAACAGCCATCTCTTGTTATTGCAGTAGAATTAAATGAAAGTGAATGCATAAAACATGGTTCACATGGTATCTGGAATGTAGTAGGCATTTCACAAATAGTAGTCAGATCATTATCGTGATGTTACATCATCATCACTTTAATTTATACTTGTTATACTGCAAGTTATATACAATGTAGGGAAGAGAGAAATGGAGGTGTGTTTCCATTTTAGTTTTTAATGACTGAATTATGACTTATGTCCTATGTTACCATTTTAGTTACAGAAGTAGGACAAGGAGAGTTACTGAACGGGGAACCAAATAGACATACTCAAGGATATCTATGGTACAAACAAGTAGGAAGAAAAACACCTTCCTCCTGTGGAGTTAGGAATTAGTCTTGAGGGAAGTTGTTTGACCTTAATTGACAATACCTGGCTTGATCAGGTATGTGTTTTACATTCGCTTCTTGATTTATGAAGTCAGGCTTCTGCCTGAAGAAGCAACAATATTGTAAATTACTCTGACAAGAAGGGAAATGGAAAGAAGATCTCTAAGTGAGAAAGAGTTTAATTTGTGTCCAAGTTACATTGATCCTTTTCTTCATCTTTATTTCTCACAGGAAAACTTTCTGGTTTAATGATCCACTAAAAAACTATTAAACCTGGTTGGCATATTTTTATTTGATAGTCAGAATTATCACTGTTGGTTTCTTTTTTAATGCCAGTAAAAGAGCCTGCTCAGTTAATTCTCTGAGCTTGACCAGAGTGAAACTTCCCTGGGTGACTGTGATAACTCTTTGCAAATATTTATCTGTGGGATCACCATATGTTCGACAAACATTTCTGTCAATGCTATCAGGCACTTCAGAGACCAAGTCATTCCCTGTGCTGTAAATCCGATTGGGACCCTGAGCTCAGGAATGAGGAAAAAGGCAGCACCTCAAGGTAAATCAGCAAGAGCTATGTGGTGAGAGAATCCAGAGCCCTGGGCCGAAATGAGGACCAAACATGTTCCTGTGACTTTGAACACTGTGGATTTAAATAGTGCCATGCTCACACCATTTTGTAATCTTGACTGTCCTTGGAAAGTTGCTTACCGTCTTTGAATTTCTATTTCCTTGACTGTTAACAGAGAACATTCCAATTTTAAAGGATTATGATACCAATTAAATGGACATAAAATATTTACCTAGGATATAGTTGGCACTCTACAGATGTTAGTGCTCCTCATTCCCTGGACCAGATATCCAGCTTCCCCTGGCCTCTTCGTGTGTCCTGATGGCCCAAGGAAGGTACGTTGATCTCCCTGGGTGCCCAGCCAGAGAGCTTAGTTGACAGCCTCTCTCCAGCATCATCTCTGCTTGTGACATCTTTCTTGGAACACAGCCTTCCCTTTTCGGCTGAAAGTCAAAAGCACCGTATGCCAACCCTGCAGTGCAAGTCAGTCATTTCCAATTGGCACCCAATGAATAGCTCAACAAATGGTGAAAACTCGGTGCTGGCAACTTGAAGGGATCAGAAGTTGGCTGTGACTTTACCTTGAAGGAAAGGTGGTTTGGGTTATTTTGGGGTCACACATAAAGCACAAATATTGCTCAAATGTGTCTTAGGCCAGATGTAAGGCTTTGGATTTTGGAACTAGCATGCCTAGCAGAAAGACATACTGATCTATTATCTCCAGGGCCAAATACTTAAGAAGTTCTCATTTTGAGACCTGGTAATTTGGTAATACATACAAATTATTTGCTGCAAATCATTTCTGTGAAAAGATAAAGCAGACAGATCACCATCTTTATCATGCTGGTGCTGTGTGCAGATTGGGAGTAGGAGGCCATACTGAACAAGCACAGAGACCAGCTAGCAGATCGTGACAGAAGTCGAGGGGAGGGAAGACAGTGACTTGGTTGGAGTAATGGCTATGGGCTCACAGAGAAGCAATGGGCTTCATGCATATTTTGGCTTCCAAATTAACAAGACTCGATGGATGAATATGAAGTAATAAAATACAATAATCAATGATTTTTCACTTGCACAGTAGAATGAATTGTGGTGCCTTTTATTAAACAGAAGAAATTGGTGAAGAAATATTAGGGCACACGGAGTCAGACACAGCATCTAATGTCAGACATGCTGAATTGGACATATTTTTGAGAGATCCAAGTAGAAATCTCAAATGGGCAATTGAAGAGAAGGGTCTGTGCTCGGACCAAAAATATGGCACATAGGATTTAAGGTTATGGTGGCAGTTAAAGCCTCAGGCTGGGTAAAATTGCCTAGGAGACTGAAGATTGGAAGGAAGAGCAGGTTCAAACCATGAGGAGCATCAACATTAGATGGCAAATAATAGAAAGGAGAATAGTAGAGAGAAATCTGGGTTGAGTTCCAGCTGACTTTCTCCACGTGGAGACTCACTAGTCTCAATTTTGATTTTTGTCAAACTTCATTGTGACGCTTAGTGGATGTCTGTGTAGTGTCTGCTATACGTTAGACATCATGACAGATATCACGAACCTTTTGAAGATCTCAGGTCTATGGCTTATCTACTCGGGCTTAATGCAACTTAGTAGAGTTAAATAATCGTACTAACCATTTTAATCAATACATGGAGAGAGTAAAATTATTTTTCTGCAATTAACTATCAGGCAAATTATCCCAGCAGTGAATCCTTTGAGTCACAGAAAACTGACCCCATTCTGAACCCCAACACAGATGGCCAGCCACACTTTGGTTTTGGAGAAATGAGGTGATAGTTTAGGCACTGCCTTTGTTTCATTCTGCACATGATCTGGGAAACAGCTGTTGTCCCACAAAATGACAAATTTAAAAATTCTTTCTATCAAGGGGAGTGGAGCATGTGGCAGAATGTGGAAGCTGGTTGACAAGCTGCTGTTGTCTTCCCAGAAGATTTTCTGTCCATGCGACCTCCTTATGTGTAGGGCAGAGGCCTTGCCTGCCCTCCCTTCCAGGTGGGAGTTAGGGAGCCAGAATGGCCTCTGCACCTGTCCTCTGACTTTGTTCCCTTGCTACTCAGCCTCTGCCTTCTCTTGCTGTCATGTGGATGCCTCCTGCCTGCAGGTGTGACTGAGCCCCATCAGGCTCCTGGTGACTCAAAGCCTGGCCTGCATCCCAGGGATGGAAGAGTCGGTAGCTGTCCAGCTTGATGGTACTAGCTGTGTGCTGCCTGGGCATGGGAGGGCAGCCATATTTTTGCTCAGGCTCTAAAGTTTGGTGAATGAATTGGCAGATCTGCCCACGTCTGGTGTACTGAAGTCCAAATGACCACAGCCAATTTCCGGAGGATTTGCTTCATTTGGTTAACTCCTGGCCAAACACAAAGAATAAACACACATTGCTTAGTTTTCCACATGATGGAGACTAGTTCTCCTGAGACAGGTACTCATTTCCTTTTTATTTCCATCACTATTAATAAAAGGAAGTTTAAATTTTTAAAATATAATTAGTGCATCATTATACAGGGGGTGATAGTGAACTTTATTTCGCAAGTTACATCATATAAGCAGATTTGTTGTAAGCTATGATGTAATGAAAAAGTGAATATACTTTAACAGTAAACCTAGTGTGTACTGACCACCTTTTATGTACCAATGACTTGAACCCTTAGATGTGAGCTAGAATGTTTTTCCTTCAGGTAGCAATCATCTTAATTCAAAGTTATATGATTGAATTATTTCACATAACAGAAATTCCAGAGGGATAATTTAGACTTCAGGTGCAGTATTATCAAGGATCTGATGATTTTTCTTATGAGTGTCTGATTCTATTCTTTGAGGAGTGTGATCTTTTTTTTACTAACTGGCTTCCTCATTACCTCACATTTTCTTTCAGCAATACTTAGGATGACTTCTTTATTCATGGCCAAATTAGGTGATGTAACCACCTTGTGGCCAATAGTAGTCATTTTATTTTGTGTTTATTATTTTTAATAGCACTCATTGTAAAACTGCTATGTAGTGACCGACTTAGTTCTAAGCTCCTGAACCAATCATTGAGAAGGCAAACAGGAGGTTTAACTAAACCAACACTATGCCTGGAGCTAGGAATGGGCCAAGCTTCCCCCAAGGTCGATGGATTTTTATGGAAGGTATAGTATCTCAACAAAGCATGGGTTCTGTTAAGAATGAGGAAGAGAGGGCCTGCGGATTTAGCTCAGTGGTTAGAGTGCTTGCCTCACAAGCACAAGGCCCTGAGTTTGATTCCCAGCACAAAAAAAAAAAAAAAAAGGAAGAGTGAAGTGAATGCTGACTAAACTACCAGGCAGTCAACCATAATAATTCCTATTACAGATGAGGAAACTGAGGACCAGAGAAGTTACATAACTTGACAAAAGCCACACAGCTAATTCTGAAATAGAGGCAGAATTCTAATCTAGTTTGTTTGGTTCAGACCGTAACTGTGTACTATCAAAGACAGAAAATTCATCTGCTTTGTGTGTGTATGTGTTTAAATCAAGTAAGTCCTAGTGGTTCAAAATTATATGCTTTCAAAAAAATTATGTTTTTGAAGAGTTAATGATAATGATGCCACATCCCTGCCTGATGATAGCTGACAAGTTGGATGCAGCTGTCACCTTTATTTAGATGGAGAAGCGCTACCCCATACACTGCACTACCCTGATTACTTCACTCATTCTTATCACCTCCATGGCTTCTTGAAGCATTTTTCTTTGATCACAAATGTGTTTATATTATCACTCTTATCATTGTCATCATTATTTATTATCATTATAAAAGCAAGAACTTGCTAATTTAAGACCGCAGATATTGGAATGAATAATGTCAAAAAGTCTTTGTGTCTCATTTCCAGGGATCTTTATACTTGGGTTAGTACAACAGGACCTATGGATTGATATTATTGTATGCTTAGAGTACCACTGGTCAAATATTGTTACTCAGAGTTGCTGGTGAAATCACACAGAGAACTGCTGGTCCGTGATTTTCTGTGACTGAAGGCTCCCCAAGACTGGAGAGATAGCTCCAATCTTTTTACCTACATTTTCTCAAAGCAAAACAAAAAACTGGCTTTTGAAAGTCTAGCTAGGATTCCTGGGACATAGCTATCTGGGACTAAGAGGTACTTTATGGAGCTGCAGGTCATAAACTTCCTTCTTCATTCAAGTACAAGTGAAAGCTGGAGTTGTCCGCACCAAAGATGGCTTACCCAAAGGCAAGAACTCAAGGGAAAGTTCTCGCTCATCAGATTGGATTAATTTGTTGATATTATTTTAAAAGTGGAAAAAACATTTGTTCTGATGGGCAGCAGGGTGTGTGTCCAGCTTTTTGCAATATCGTATAGTTTGCCAAATGGATGGTGAACCACAGAACCTGATGGAATGCATGTGATTTGTTGAAGAGTCACTGCTAAAAATGTCAAGTTCATCATTTAACCTAGTAAAGTGAATAGTTCTGTTCTGCATTTTCTTCTTCATGATATCAGGGCTTTCAATATTCACTGTAAAAATAACTTTTGAGTTTGTAAATTCTGTCAGGGACGTGTTTGACAGATTTAATGACCTTGCTTATCTTTATAGAAGTTCTACATACTGACTTACATTTCTGAGGTGGAATAACAGGATTGTATAATCCCTACTGACTGAGAAAGATAAAAAGGGACAGAAAAATAGAATGATTATTTTAGGACACTGACTATTGGACAAAGAAGATAGGAAATAAGACAGATGGGCTTGTTTATGACACTGGTCACTTCCTTGAGTGTTAAGGATAGGGAGCTAGGAAAGCCTGGATGCCTCCCTGAATCTGAGAGAAGGAGATGCATACCAGGATAGCTGAAGGTAACAGGACAGAGTGCCTAAGAAAGTGATCTGTACGAACAGAGAGCTCTGGTGGGCTCTCTATGGTCCACTTGCACGTCAAGTTGAGCAATGATCAGTATATGAGGTATAGAAACTGCCTAGACCAAGGAAAGAAAATCCTCAGAGATTAGAAGCACCAGTACCGAGTACTCACTTGAGCCAGGAATGCTGTCCATTCCCATCATCCAGACTGGAAAACTCCATTATTCATGGGCATTGGGCTTAGTATACAGAAGATTGTTGTCTCCATAAAGGAGAAATACTTAGCTCTGGACTGAGCGCTGCTCAAATCCTGCCTAACTAATATCAAGGGAAAGACTTGAAAATATCAAATTACTTCCATGCAACTTAATCACTCTGGAGCAGAGCTCAATGATATTTACAAGAATGCAAAAATATTGCATCCAAGAAGTTAAAATTTATAATTTCTTATACCCAATTAAAAGTTACCAGTTGTACAAAACAGAAGGGAAATATAATGAAAAGAACACTCATACCAACAGTCACCCAGACTGAAATAAATGTTAGAATTAGCAGACAGGGATGTAACTATAGGAAGTTCCCATAACTCTTAATTCTATAGTTTCAAAAATTTAAGTAGGACATAGAAACTCTTTTAAAGGATTCATATCAATTTCTAGATATAAAAAGTACAATGTATGAGATGAAAACTACATGGATGGGCTTTATGGTACATTGACATCAAAGAAAAAAGATTTGTGAACTAGAACACAAACTGGTTGAAACTAACAAGAAAGGGACAAAAGAGAATTGAAAGAAAAAATGGAAATAGAGCTTTTGCAAATGGGAAAGACACCACAAGAAGGAATGGGAGGGGTAGGGGGCAGAAAAAGAATTAAGAGGTGTTGTGTGCATGTATCAACTCCCCATGATGAAAATAAATGTTAAGTACTGAAGATACATACTAATAAAAAATAAACAAAAAAGAAACTAATGAAAATGAAACACATTGAAAAAATACAGTTTTAAAAATGAAAAAGGCATGATTGAAAGTCTTAATATTTGTGGCAGTTAACTACCTAAAATATACCATTACAATAAAATTTAGAAAAAAAGCTGCAAGTTTCAAAAATAAAAAAAATTAAAAAGTGAAAGAGAATAGTAAGAACATTTAAAAAAAATAATGAAGAGAGAATTTTCCAAAATCCAGGAGCACTGTAAACTCACAATGGAAGAAACTCAATGAATCTCAAGAATGAGAAGCAAGATATAATCATGTTCTTTAAAACCAGTGTTAGAGATACACTAGTTAAAAGGATTTATTTGAATCAAAAACCACTAGTGAGAGAAAGCACAAAGAAAGCAAAGGCAGCATATTTCTTATCAGAAGTGAGTAGAGATTTTGAAGTACTGAAAGGAAAAATATCACCAACTTGTATTCTTTACCCAGTCAAAATATCTTTCCAAAGTGAAAGTGAAATAGATATTTCACATGTAGAATAACTGAAAGAATCCATCATTAGCAGATTGATGCTACAGGAAATGTTGACAATCTTTCGGAAAAGGGGAAAATAATATTAACTGGGACTATGAATCGGTGCAAAACAATAGAAAGCACTGAAATGAAAACTACCTGGCAAATATATAAGGAATTTTAAAGAATTAAATCTTTCAAAAATAAGTGACTTGTAAAACAAAAAAATATTAATTATCTTGCAAGGGTTTAGAATTTGACAAAAGTAAAATATATGACAACAATGGTGCAAGAGTTGGGAGTGGAGAAACAGAAGTTTACTATTTGAAAGTTTTTATACTGTATGTGAATTTATAACATCTGAAAATAATGAACTTAAATTAATAAGTCCTAAAGAAACCGCTAAAATAAAAAAAGAGCTCTAGCTAATATGCCACAAAGAAATAAAATATAATCATGAAAAATCAACTAATCAAAAAGAAAACAGATGAAAAGGAAAAATAACAATAAATACAAATAGAAAACAAATGTCGAGATGATATATTTAAACCCAGCTATATCATTAGTTGCACTAAACTGCATAAACACTTTAGTTAAAAGTCAGAGATCATGAATTTGAATCATAAACAGCACCCAGTTATGAGCTTCCTGCAAGAAACTCACTTTAAATATAAAGGCATATATATCTTGAAAGTTGAAATATAAGAAAAAGATGTACACACTAGCACTAATAAAACCTGGACTGGCTATATTAATGACAGAGTAGGTAAATTTTAAATCATGGAGTATTTTCAGTGATAAAGAACGTCTTTCATTGATGATAAATGAGTTGATTTATCAAGAAAACAAACTAAGCTGTGTATTTATGCAAAAGACTGATAAAACTGCAAGGAGAAATTTAAAAATCCACAATTATAGTTAAAGATTCCAATACTTCTAATTCAGTAATTGATAAAACAAGCATATAGAAAATTAATGAGTACAAATGATCTTAGTGTCGCAGCCATTGACTTAATATATACTTGATGGGACACTGTACCCAGCAACAGAATATGCATTTTCTTCATATCTACACACGATATTTGTAAGGATATATTATATTTCATCTAAATTATAAAATAAGTCTGAGTAGATTCAAAAGGATTCACTCACACAGAGTATCTAAATGTCTTCATTGGGATTAATATAATTCACTGACAGAACTTCAGAGAATCCCCAAATACTTGCATACCAACACACCTCCAAGTAACTTATGAGACAAAGAATTTTTTTTTTAAAGAAACTTTATGCAAATTATCCTTTGGCAGAAATCCAAGGCTCTTTGAGTAACTATTCTTCACTCAGGTATGGTACACATACCGTGTCACCAAGTCATAGAGGCAGCCGGCTCTTCACTTGGTTAATTATTGCTCAAGATAGTCACGAATTGATGTCCACCGAGAGGTTTGTGGGTGCGAGGGCATGAAGAATGTGTTTCCTGACAAAAATAATGGAAACTTGAGTCCAGATGGGTGTGGGTGTAATTTTCAGGCAAGTCACATTGCTTGCCCTCTTCTGTGTTTTTATGTTATGATGGAAATAGTACCCAAACTAAGATTTAGGACATTGGGTTTTAATGCAGACTTATTTCTGTATGTAACTGTAATCTTTATTCAGATGACAAACTTTTCTAGGTCTCAGCTTTTTCATGTGTACATGGACAGTATTGCAGGCACAAAATCTGGAACTGAACTGTAAGATGCAGGAGACCACTTGGCCTATCATTTTTAATTATTTTTCTTCTGTGTACATAGCTCTTCTGGATGCTTGTGCAATATCATTAAAATCTCCAGCGTGTAAGTGGTAAGGTTTACCCTTTTTTTCCCATTTAAGAAAACATCAGAATGCAAATGTGTGATGATAGTGAATCTAAGCAAATTTATATTTTTTATAAATAATTCATAACATTTGGCCCAAATCATAAAATATGGTTGTAATAAATTATTTTCAACCTGTTTTACAAAATCAGGATTGTAGTGCTTCTCTATACTGCATTATAGATGAAAAATTGAGGTCCCAAAAGAGACAGAATTAATTTTTCACTGTCTAGTTAATGGTAAATATATGATAAAAGCCCAGTTTTTCTTTCTCCCAGATATAGGTGTTCTGCTTCCACTATCTAGTCCTTTTTCTATGTTCTTTTGATTAATAATAATACCACGATGATGATGATGATGATGTTGACAAGCTCCAGGAACCTTGTCCATTTTCTTTGTACACCAGTACTTAGCATAGTGCAGATATTTAATAAATATGTGTTGAATGGGCAAATAGTGATCTTTGCTAACACAGCATTTGTTCCAATATAGGTGCTGTGAAAAGGATTTTTACATATACCATCTTATTTTATTCTCACAATTCTGTGAAATAGGTTGTGCTATTATCATTTTCACATGAGAAAAAAATATCTGAGAGAGAAAAATAACCATCCCAGAGTCACTTTGTGGTAGAAACAAGATCAAGACCATCTCTTGAATATTAGCACCTGCCCTTCTGATTCTCTGGCTTCTGGGAAGAGAGAAGATGCTCCAAGCCATTCTCATGAGGCCCCAGGATGCCTTCTGGTGCTGTGAAGCCCGTACAAAGATACTCCCTGTGAGCAGAGTCATTTGCTTGTCTTTAGAGTTAATTTATCACGAAAGTGTGATGGATGGGAATTCACTTTATAAACTATAAAGCCATTCTGAAATGTTAATATTCTCACCATCCATATCAATTATTATTCTTGTAATCATCATCAGCATCTGTGTCATTATCAAGAATAAAACAGGCGCAGAACAAGGGGGAGGAGCTAGTCTTTCCTAAGAGAATTTTTATGAGAATAATAAGGAAAGTACTCAATTGCAGCGTGGTCGATTCTCTTTTTGTTCCTTCTAGAATGAGTCTCCTGAGACTTTGTGAATTCGGAAGAAGGCCAATAAATATGAACTCTACCAAGAACTTAACAGAAGCATCAACAAGGGAATCTCTTTAATTCTGACTAGGCGGATAGAAGGAAATAAAAAGTAGAAAGGAAGAAGGAAGCCAAGATTTAATTTTGATCTTTGGGTGCAAGCCAATTTGTAATGGGGTTGTCTGCCTTGATTTTTAAAGCGTTAGATTCACATACTGTATGTGCAGAGAAGCTAAAGTACTGGTAAATAATTTCCATTCACTTTAGAGGATGGTATGGTGGAGGGAGCCATCAAATTTCTAAACCGTTTACTTCAGTTTAAACTTTGTCTTGAGTTTAATAAATCTTCTGCTACCAAAACAGAGAATTTCTTAAATAGACTCAGTACTCTGAATGCAGGACTGTGAGAAAATGTTTGCCTTTAGCCAGCTAGGTGAAAACAAAACAGAGCAAAATAGAATAAAAATAGGTCCTTGTTACTCACATTCATCAACTGTCCAGAATTCATTCATTCATTCGTTCGTTCGTTCATTCATTTTCTTTCACCTACCCTCTCATGTAGTCAACATTCATTGATCGAGCACTTAGTATGGGCAAGGCCTACAGTAATTATGTGGCACACAGTGATGCCTGTTCATCTCCTAGTCCAGTAAGGAGACCGATGATGGGTGATTGCATGCAATGTCAGGTTGGCACTGACATGAGGAGTGGAAGTAGGGTTGACTAAGGAGATAGAGAATGAAGGAGAGTTATTTTAGGTAGAATAATTGGGAAGGGACATTTGGGACATTCAGGTATCTGAATGAAGTGAGTGAAGTAACGTGGGAATCTGGGGAAGGAGGGTTCTAGATGTGCAAGTGCAAAGGTCTGGAATTGGGAAATTTCTGGGAGGGGTTGAAGAAGCACAAGAAAGTCAGTGGTCAGAAACAGGATGGGTGAGTGGGACATGCATCTGGAGAGGTTGGCCAGGTTCTGTAAAGCCTCAGAGATGGTGATGAGGGTTTTGGGTTTTGTTTTAAGTGCTATGGGAGGCCATCAGAGTGTCTGAGCAGGAGATGAGGTAGGTGGACCACCAGTGATGCCTGGGTTTGTACAAGTTCTAACTGGAAACTCACTTGTTTCTTCTTTTCCCTGTGCCATTTTATCTCTTGTTAGAAATGAACTTGGCTCAGTGTAGAGCACAATGTGCCTGCTTCGTCCGATTTCCTACCTCCCTCCCCAATCATTCAGGCTTAGGTGGGCAGGTCCTGTCTGACCACAGCCAATCAGAACCATCCCAGTCCTCTTAGTGCACTGGTTGGTGCAAGAGTGGACACATGATCTAGGTTGGTCTAATAAAGAGGAGTTCAGGGCTCTTTGACATATGACAAGTATGCAAATGTATGACCTGGGATTTCTGCTACCTTTTTTCTACCACAGAAAAAACAAGGCTGAATATACAAGAGCCTCACGCACAAAGCAGAACTAAGAAGTATGGTATAAAGAGTGAGCCATACCTGAAGTCCACCCTAACATGATCTTTTAACCTCCAAATTCCCCTAGTGGTTTAAGCTGATTTAAATTTGTTTATGTTCATTGCAACCAAAAGAACTCTGATGTATATGTACATTTGGCAGCTAATCTGTAGCATTATGCTTATTAGTTGATGCATTATACCTTTTAAATCATGTGATTATAGTTAGCAAGGTCCGATTTGACCAACAGAGGGATATTATAAGTAAGAATTTTAGAAAGACTGTTTTACACATGACACTTTGGCCCTTAGTTCCAGAAAGAAGGCTGTTTGACGGCCATAACTTGTGCTCAGTATGTGTTTGCACCTTTGAAAGACTCAAGCCTATATATTTATAGGCGTTGGAATGAGATTCCAGTTTTTCTGCTATTTATAGCTGTAGGACCTTGAGCAAGTAACTAAATATATGTGGACCTTATTTTTGTCATGAGTAAAATGGAAATAATGCGCATCCCCACTCATTGTGGGGGAGTTTGTGCGAATTAAATAATGCATATAAAGCATTCAGTTCAGCACCTGGTACACAGTAAGTGATCTCTGAATGTTAGTTCTTATATAATATTATAATTCTTAGAATAACCAAGAGAAGTGGGACAAAAAATGCCATTTAGATAACAGGATTTCTCTGCATAGCTTAATTAAGTATATATCATTATTTTAAATCCCTGGAGCTTTTGGAGGAAAAGTAGATTTTTTCTTCTAAAAATTTAAAAAGACAGCTTATTAGCTACAAGAGTAGGGTAGGGAAGGAAGTAGTGATGCTGTGGAGTGAGATCCGTGAGAGTCGAGGCTGCTTTGCCACTTTAATGGTAGATGTATACAGAGCACTGTAACTATGTCTTTCCGAAAGATTTTTCTTTTTTCAGTTTTGATTTTTGTTAGTACGTGTTTGAGGTATATAACGATTACTTCCCTTGTGGGGAGTTGGTACATGTACATAACACATCTCAATCCCTCTTTCATCTCCTTCCCCTCAGCTTCCTCTTCCAAAGAACTTTTTTTAATGTAGGAAGAACTTGTATAAATTTGAGAGATTTCATATTTTTTTAACTGAAGAGTCCAGCAATGGCTAGATTGTCTTTATTTCTGTAAAGCTGAAGTGTGAAAGACGTGCATTTTAGAACGAGGCAAGGAGGTGACAGCATGCTCCGTGTTCAGTGTCCCAGTGAGCTTCAAGGCAGGCGATATCATGCCCCTCTTATATATGAGAAATAATGAAGTTCAGGAAGGTCAAATAACTTGTACAAGGTAACACAGTGGACAAGGGTCACAATCACAGACATCTAGTCACCTGAACAATGTGTCTAGTGTCCCTACCATACCCTACAGAGGACACAGCAGTGGAAACAGCAGAGCATGGCTCCTGCTGTCTTTAAGGGGCTCGGTTCTGTAAGGAATTTAGGCCTAAAGTGAGTAATGAATCAAATACAAGGTGTGATAAAAATACGGTGTTTAAATAAAAAGATAGTACAGCTCAAGACACATTGCCATTAATTCCCCTACAAATACTTAGCCCATCATTCTTGCCACTTTCTGAAGCAGTTCTGAAAGCCATCTTTCATGAGTATCTTTAGTTCTGCTGTCATAGCTCCCTCAATGTCCAGAATCAACTCAGAAGGTTTACCTTTTGTCATTTTGACTTTGAGGAAGAGCCCAAGTCATATAGTGTCAAATCCAGCGAATAAGGTGGATGAGGACACACCACAATGTTTTTACAAGCTGCCTTTCCACTGGACGGCACTTGGCAGCAGTATTCACCATATTTTGATCACACCTCATGAGGATGCTCATGAAAGAGAACTTCTAGACTGCTTCAGAAAGTGGCAAGAGTGCTGGCCTAGGTGTGTTCATAGCAAGCGAGGAGAGTATTTTGAGAGGGATTGAACATAATGTGTCTTTTACAGTAATACATTTTTAAAAATTTAAACATTCACTGTATTTTTCAGTCGCTCCTTATAAATGAAAGAAATCATACTTTACTGCAGCCACTATAAAGGAAAGGTACGGGGCACTAAAACAGAAACCATCAGAAAGTGGAGAGGTGCTTTCTGTAGAAGGCGAATGGAGAACGCATCTCCTTAGAGCTAGCATTTCAACTGAAAGCTCGAAAGATGCCAAACCAGACATGAAAGAACCATAAAAAAACCATCCAGGCAAAGGGAACAGAATGTGCAAACTCCCTGAGGTGGGAAGGACTTTGACATTCATAGGGAAAAGTAAAACAATTGTCAGTATGGTAGATTCTGCTTAAGTTTCTTTAACTTGGAAGACTGTGCTGCTATCCCCATGCAATGTCACCGGTGCTGAAGGGGATGTGGAGAAACCATGAGGCAGCGGCTGTCAAGGGTGCTGGGCACAACTTCACAGCAATTGTTTAATCCTCTGGAGGCTAATTCCTTTTGGGCATTATCTGATCCCACCATCCCTGCACTTTGAAAGGTGAAACAACTGTCCGAAGGGCTTCCGTATGGATGTGGTTGGGGATTGGCAGGAAAGGGATCATGTCCTAAAGAGGTCAGGAAAGGAAGACCGAGGAAGAAGAGCTAGGAGCGGATGATGCTCTTTGACTTGAGTCAACCCTGGTCAGGAAGGCTGAGTTACCAGACAGCTCCTTGGTGGAACACTAGGTGTCTCTGTTAATCCACAGCAGCACAGCAAATGGCCCATTTCACTTGTCTTGGCATTGCAATGGCTCTTTAAGCTGTGTCTTTAGTTCCAAATGATTTTCATTTCAGGACCTTCCCTTCCCTGGTTAAGTATAAGGGGAGAATGGAAAGACCTCTATTTATAAATGCCTGCAAATTCAGGGTGTATGAAAATCTCTCCCTCTGAATCTCAGGCCTTCTTTAGAAGTTGATGCTATTTTGATGCAGCCTTCTCCTTTTGCTTTTTCCAAGCACTCATGTCATGAAGCTTTGGACTGTTGAGAGGCTTGTGTTATACCAGGATGATCATTTTGCCTGGCTCTCCTTCTACATGAACATAATTAATAATTATTATTGTAATGTTACAGAGAGATCTTTAGATTTAGATACAAAAATCTTTAATCCTCCTAACAAGTCCTTGAGTCAGGTGTGGTTATTCCCACTTTATAGATAAAGATAAGGTTCATAGAGGTGGCACAAGATAACCAAGGTGACTCAAAGGCATTGGCCCAACTCTTATGCCTCCAAATGCAGAAGATAAAAGTTGCAAAAGATGGGAAAACGTGAACCTATGCCGTCTCTGTCAGCAATCTCAGGGGGGAAGAAAAGGTGTGGATTAATTACAAAATTTACAATGATTAGCATTCATCAAGTGCCTACAGTGTGCCTGGAACACTGTGCAAAGTTCTTTCTGTTATTAGCCAGTTTAATCCTCACAACTTCATAAAGTCATATCTCTATTTAACAGATGAGAGACCAAGGCTTAAAGAGGCGAAATAACAACTTACCCAGTTCCCTGACTAGCAAAATCATGAGCCCCCAAGTGTTTAACTCCAAAGCCAGCACTTGGCGGCCTCTCCTAAGACATTTCTGTGAAAGGCACACACTGATGTTAACAGCATTTACAATGGTTGTACCCCTGCACTGGGCAGGGCATATTTCTCATGGTCAACTTCAACTCTTAATGATTAATTAAAAATAAATTAGGACTAGGTTGCCATTATCCTGTCCCTGTCCACACATTCAAATAGAAACAACTGATTGGAGCAGCTGCCTTGATATCTAAATCCTACAATAACACTGCCATCCTAGAAAAAAGATCGTGTATATATTCTACATTATTCAGTTCATGTGGATAGGTGTATATGTCTGTGCCGTTTTTCCTAAGAAAAAGAGTAGCAGTGATTAAGGATAGCAGACTCAGCTCACACCCTCTCAATTTCAGTGTGTTCCTTAACCAGTTGATTCCTATTTTTTCTGACTTGTATATTGCTGTCAGCTTCAGCTTCTTCCGCTTGCCTTATTAAGAATTCTGCGTAGTCAATAGGATGCAAATAAATGGAAACATATGCACCTCCCCGCATGTGGAAAATGTTACTGTGGCTGTTCTGCTGCTTAGCTGCCTTAGTAGCGTGATGCTCCAGCTTCCAATTGCGTCTCCTCATCTCAGGTGGCTTGTCTGACTACTACGGTCACATCTGGGTGGTGCAGCTAATATGGCATTAATGGTAAGTTTCAATTCACCGACTTCTCCCTCGATTTCGGGTCTGAGAGCACTTGAAGCTCTAGTTCCTTTCACTCTGGGGCCATTTTCCATCTTCAGCAAGCCTAACTTCTGAGTCAGAGCAGATCATACGCATATGCATGGGAAAGAGTTCCGGAGCTTGTGCGTTGGGTAATTTTTCACTCTGCTTTCACATGGCAAAAAGAACCAGAATAGACTGTGCTGTTCCATAGCCAGATCTGATATGGAAAGCAGGTGCAGACCTGTCAGGCACACAGCTGGCTGAGTTAACTCTATTACACAGTGTTGGACAATTTTGTTGTCTGAAATAGAAACCAGTATGGAGGCAGGCAGTCCATTTGCCAAATGGTGCCCCTGCTAGGCTGGGTTCGGGCTGCCTTTCTTGTCGATGCATCTGCTGGGTTTGGCTGCCAGCACATTGAAAACTGGCAGTTCTGCAAAGTTTTATTGTCTTTTTAGGTGTTTCTGTCCAGGGGAGAAGTACTAAGATTTGTTATTTTTAAATGATGACTTGGCATTTTTGACTCCTACTTCAGCTTCAACTGGAAGAAATTAGTCTCTAATTTTGTGCTAATATTAAAAGTACATCATCTTATTGACCACAAACAATTTCCTAGTTCTCTCTAGATCATAGACTCTTAGGAGCCACCTATTCTAAATTGCTATCTTACTCTTGATTCCAATCCTTTCTCTTAACAGCTTTTTACAAATTTTGTGCTTCTCTCCTTTCTTTTTTTTCTTTTGCAAATCAGCAACAAGTACAAAGAACCCCAGTAGATGAAACAAAATATCTCTCCCAAAGCAGAGATGGGAAAAAAATTCTCCCAAATTTCAAGCCTGCACCAATATTATCTGCCTTCTTCATGTTAAGCAGGCTGAGAGCTTTTTGAGGATTGAGTCAGAGAATGCAGAACGTGACCTCTTAGTTAAAGGCAAAAACTAGAAAAAGGGACTTTGTACATCAAATACCTCTTACCAAAGAATGTTTTGATGAGTGAAGTGCAAATGAAGCGTAGCATATAGCTCATTTCCAGGATACAAGGCCCAATTTCCCAAACATGCAAACACTCTCTCAATTGAAAGCATTAGCTGCCTAGCCGCAGAGCTGTTAAATTACAAAATGGAATAACTTACTTTAAACACCAGCACTCTGTCTAGCGCATGCTGAGCCCTCAGTTTAAGGTTAGCATTAATTGTTCCTATACGAAGAAGCAGCCTAAAGTGGCTTGTTTTGATTACATCTTTGACCTGAAATACAAGATTGCATAACTCATTGTAGAAAATGTCTGTAAATCTTCGCTTAAGATTCTCTTGGATGGAATTTCATTCTACAGATGTTCTGAAAATTCTAGAACCTGTCTGGAGAAAAGGAAGAAAAATTTGTGAGTGTATCTTTGAGCAGAAGGGAGCACCTATGTCTGATATGAGTCTTATGGGGAGTGGTTGAAAGATCCCCCCACAGAGGAGAGTCCTTGGAATGGCCCAAGAAATGTTTTAGAGTTTTAAAGGGGTGTACTCTCAAAGTAGCAGAATTCATATTCTTTTTTGACACTGGGAAATGAGCACCAGTGAGTTGAAGTTCTAAGGAAATAATTCCAGCTCAGAGAAAGAAAGCCCTTGTTAAATATTCCTCGGAGGTGTCAGTAAAAGGAACCCTCTTAGGCAGGGGAAGATGTCACACACACACACTGAAAATCTCTCAGTGGATGGGCAGCTGTCTGTTGAGCAGACTGGGAAGAGTTTTCAGAATATGTGGCAGGGGTAAGGGTGGAAGGAAGTGGTTCTGTCGTTAGGTAAATAACCTGAAAATGCTTCTATATGGAGACTGAGTCTATTACATTTTCTGCCTTAGAATCTTCCCATCCACTTTTGCTTAATAGCCGTACCTATTACTTCCCTTTAGATGTGAAATTCAATAGCATTTTTTCTTTGGTCCAGATTACTCCATCGATACCAGCATTATTTACTATTTTTCTTCAGTTACTATGTTCCAGGCTCTGCACAAAGTATTTTATGTGCATTGTCCTTTAAATACCACAAGTATTCTTAAAGCATGAATGTTTCTACTACCCCCATCATACAGGTTTAAAAATGTGAAGCCCAGAGAGGTGGTGTGATTAGCTCAAAATGCAGACCACTAACCGGCAGTACTGAGACGCAGATCCAGGTCTCCATACCCCGAGCTTCTGTCTCAGCCATTTCTTTGTACTGTGCCCACAACTTAGATAATATCAACGTCACCATCATAGTGACCAGCCCCATCACTACTGCATCGCCGGCCCCTGTCATCACTGCCATCATCAGCACCACGGTTACGAACGTCTGCTTCTTCCTCCTCTTTCTCTCGCCCTCCTCCATCACCACCATCGCTGGAACTATCATCACGGTCATTCTCATCGCCATCTTCATTCTCTTCTTCCTCATCATCACTATCTTCATCGTCATTGTCCTTCTGACAGCTAACATGCCCGGTGGGCCCCCCTGCCCCTGATTCTAGTCCCCGTCTGCAAACTTCAGCTATTCTAACTCCTTCGATTCTCGTATCAACAGTATGAAGCAGGTTCTGTCATTAACCTCATTTTACAGGTGAGGAGCTGAGACACCGTGAACACAGCTCTCCCAGTCGTGCACTTTGCCACAATGCGCGGGTGCCTTCCATGCTCAGGGGCTGCTTTTCTGCTGGACTGAGACTAGGAACCATCAGTTTTATAAGTCATAGAAAGTTTCCAAAGGCGCTGAAACTTTCACTCAACCTTTATACTTAGATGTACATATTCCATAGAATCCTTTAAAATCGTCTAGACTTTATAATCATATGCTCCTTCCTCTTACATGACAGAAGAACGATCATCATGGCTGATGAGATGGACCCTCCCAGAGCTTGTCTTTTTAAATGCACTGCCCTCTTCCTAACTTGGAGGGTGTTGTGAACATTGATGTGTTAGTAACCGTGAGAGCTATGGGCATGTGTGAGCACTTCAGGCTTAGCCCTTTCTATGAATTCTCATTTTAACCTTAGAACAAACCTATGACATTATTATTATACCCATTATACTGATGAGTAAACAGAGGTGAGGGATAGCTAAGTAAATTACCCAAGATCTCATGGCTAGGGATTAGCTGAACTTCTGCATGAAATCAAGATGGTCTGATTTCAGAGCCAGTAGCCATAATCACTGTGTTTTCCTGCCTCCCTCATTCATTTTATGGCCAGCATAGAATCTCTACAGCTGACCTCCACTAACTCTTTTTTTTTTTTTTTTTTTTGCCCCTGTTTAGGTTGTTACTAGCCCCTGCCATAGAGCCAGGAACATAGGAAGCCCGCATCATTTGGGGTAATTCCAGGAGTTATGGGCCAAAAAGTGTGGAAGTTACCAGATGGGATACCTTAGTTAAAATAAAGAAATCTTTCTAAAATGTGTATCTATACAGCAATGGTACTGGTCGCTTTGGAGAAATACTGAGATCTTTCTCCAAGGAAATGGACAAGATATAGATCCCCAGTGAGGGGACCTGCCAGTGACGTTGTAGAAAAGATTCATGGGTAGAAATTTTAATCTCAATATCTCCAAGACCCTCATCAATCTCATATCCCAATTTTAGACTGTTTACTGTATCTTTTAAATGATCTCAGTGTCTGTTCAGCCATCTACTTACTTTCTTCATTGTTTTTTAAAACTAATTTTTTGTGATAAAAACACATAATATACACCAGTTTAATCATTTAAAACTGCATAATTCAGAGATAGCAAGCACATTCTCAGTGTTGTACAACCACCATGACTACCTAGTTCCAGAAGGTTTTCACTACCCTAAATCATGCCCCTGCTAGTCGTATACACCAAAGAATTGAAAACAGTTTTTTAAATGAAAACTTGCACATGAATGTTCATAGAAATTTTATTCACAGTAACTCAAAGTGTAAACAATCAAGTGCCCATCAGTAGATGACTGGACACCCTTGAGGTGGTATATCTATATAATGAGACAGTTTTCATGGTGAAACTTGAAAACACTATGAAAGAAACCAAATACAAAAAGAAACACTTGAAAGAAACCAAATACAAAAAGCCACATACTGCATAATTGTATTTATGCAAAATGTGTTTATTGCTTTTTGTCGTATCTGTAAGCCTGTGATTTTTAAAGATACTTTTTATATGCATTAACTTATTTTTAGAGATATAAAATTTCACTATAGCTTTTTCCTAAGCTATGGCGTCTATGAAATAGTGGGTTGAACAGGTTAGTTTCATTCTTTGGATATGCCTGAAGATGATCTAATTTTATTTTAAAAATAAAGCCCACTCATGTGCCATCTAAGTGCATCTGTGTACACCTCACGCCATTTCCGACAACATGCTCTTGTTTCCTTTCGGAAGTCAGTTCTTTGTTCGTGGGGCTCCTTGTTCACGAGCAGCTCCTTTCTGTACACTCACACTGTCCAGCATGGTAGCTACTCGCCGCACACAGCTCTCTTTAATGACCTTAACTAAAATGAAATGAAATTAAAAATACAGTTCCTCACTCACATCATTCACTTTTCAATGGTCGGTGGCCACGAGTGCCTGGCTGCTGTCATACCAGACATCACAGACACATTATGCTGCCCTCATGGCGGGCAGTTCTGACAGTCAGCTCTGTCTGGAGAATTTATTCCTCCTATGGAACTAGTGAAGATCCCTCCTCCCTGATCTTGTGCTCTCGTCAGCCCCGGCGACTTCACATCCCACCCTTGTCCTGGCTGACCGTTCATCGCCCCGCCAGCTCTGAACCTGACCTACTTTCCACTGTCACCGCGGAGGGCCTGGCGCCAGCCAACGGCGTGATGCCTTCTCTCCCTGCTCCGCTTCCTGTTTGCTGCTCGCTGGGTCTGGCCCCGTTCCATCCTGCCGCTCTGTCCTGCTCTCTTTGACGGGAGGACCTCCTTCCACAGAGCCCTGGCCAGCTTTGTGGCAGGGCCTCACTGTCTTTCAAACTCCATTTTGTTTTGCTGTCCGTGGGAGAAGACATCGCCTCTCCTTTTTCGATGCTGCTGTCTCAATTGTCTCATCTTTCTTCTCCGCTGTCTCTTCCTTCACTATAGTTGCTTCCTTCTTTTCACTTTCAAATTCTTTGATTCCTCTTCCTCCTATTCTCCTTACAATTATTTCTCAGTAGTAAAATTAACTCTTCGCAGCGATTTGGAAAGTAAATAGGAAAAGGAGCTACAGTAGTAAATGAGAAGCTATTTTCTTTTCATCACTTACACTGTAGTCCTCCTTATCTTTGGGGACTATTTTCCAAGGCTCCCTAGTAGATGCCTGAAAGCTGCAGATGATGCCAAGTCTATATGTACTATGTGATTCCTTTGTATAGCTACATGGCTGCTTATGATAAAGTTCAATTTATAAATTAGGCACAGTAAAAGATTAACAGCAATAATAAAATAGAACAATCCTAAAACTACAGTGTAATAAAAATTATGTGAGGAGGGTCTCTCACAATATTGCATAGTAGTATATTGACTCTTCTTTTTCTTGTGAGGATGTAAGGTCATACAGTGTCCACATGAGGTGACCTAGCACTGAGACATAGCATGAGGCTACTACTGACCCCTCAGGGAAAGGATCATCTGATCATCTGTCTCCAGTGGTCCTCTGTCATGAATTGTGATGGCGTTAGGAAGGGAGGGTAGACAGTGTGGATACACTGAAAAAATAGATGATTTGTATCCCAGGTGGGAGGCAGTGGAATGGCAAAAGATTTCATTATGCCACTCATTGCATTTTAAGACTTAGGAAATCTTTCCGGAATTCTCCATTTTATATTTTTGGATGTTCGTTGAGGTGGATAACTGAAATGTGGACCTCAAAAACCACAGATCAGAGGACTACCATTTAGGAAAAGTAAGGCAAAAAAAAAAAAATCCCTCCTCAAACCCCTTCTGATCCAGCATTTCTTCCTCTGCTTGCTAAGTGGTAAATGTATGATTTCTTTCCTACCAAGAGAGTGGCCTTTGCAATTATGGGTGAAGGTACAAATATCAGGGCAGTTATTAGGACTGCAAAGCTCAGTCTTTTGGAGAACATATTTTCACACCAGCAATCCATAGCAGGATGTGAAACATTATTACTGCTGAATTTACTCAGGACTGTCACGTTTCATTACAAGACTGGGCAGCACTTACACTGCTATTTAGGCCAGGACATATTTAACTCTATCCTGATGGTTCTGCAGTGTCATCTAGCACACCAGGACATTCTCCATACTGCTGAGGACTCTGGCTCTGGCCAGATGAGAATCTGCTCCTGTTCATTCAGCAAATGAGCCTGATTGCCAACCATATGGCAGACGCTGTGCAGGGGGGGAGCCAGCAACACTGACTCAGATGCAGGCCATGGTCCTCTAGAACTTAACTTGCAGCAAAAGAGTTAATGAGTACATGTGTGGAAAGCCTGTGATACGCAGGTGGAGAGGGAGAGGCAGAGGAAATGGTGGGAATTCTGAGGAGCAAGGGCGTGGGCGGAAGGCGGCTCAGCCAGCCTTTTGGGAAGATGGACTCTGTGCTCAGTTTTGGAGCATCTGAGCATGTGAATATTTGGGGGAGAAAGATCTTTACATTTAATTGGGACTTTTGAGACTTAATTTTATTTATATTTTCAGTGGAAATATTTAATTTTATTTAAAAAATAATATGCTGTAAAAGCAAGTATTGGATGCGCAGTTGTATGAGTCTTACCCTAGGGACAGAGTCATGTGATTACTATTACAATCAGGATATGGAATTGTTCCGTCATCTCCACAATCTCTCATGCTGTCTACTAGAGTCACGCTTTCTCACACCTTTAACCTTTAACAATCACTGGTCTTCTCGGTTCCTTTCATTTGTCTTTTGGAGAAACTATATATAAGGGGTGGTCAAAATATATGGTGAATGTTAAAGTTAAAAAATTATTTCAGTAAAAGATGCACTGCGTGAATCATCGGCAGAAATACTCCCCTCACTTCAAACACTCTCATCCCATCACTCTTGCCATTTTCTGAAGCACGTCTGAAAGTCCTCTCTTACGAGCAATTGAAACCACAGTGAATGCTGCTGCTGAGTGCCATCGAATGCGAAGGCAGGCTCGCAAAAACACAGCGGTGTGTCCTCATCCACCTCACTTACTGAATCTGTCACTATGCAACTTCTGACTTCTCCCCAAAGTCAAAGTGACTATGAAAAGAAACATTTTAAATCAGTTCAGGACATAGAGGCAGACACGATAGTACAATTAAAAATGTTTACTGAAGAGGACTTCTGGAATTGCTTCAGAAAGTGGCAAGAATGATAGTAAAAGGAGGTTCAAAGTAAGCAGAGTATATTTTGAGCAGATCAATGGCAATGTATCTTTTAATGTAATACATTTAAAAAAAATTTAAACTTCCACCTCATAAAATAGAACCAGTGTGTGACATTTTAGGGTTCACATCTTTCACTGAACAGAATGTCTTTGAGTTAATTCATGTTATTTTGTTTCTCTAGCTTATTCCTTTCTCTTACTCTTCCATTGTAGGGATATCACACCACTCCTACTCTTAGGTATTTAACCTAAGAAATAAAATTTTATGGGCACAGGAAACCTATAAAAATATATATTTATCCTCTCTATGATTGCCCCATACTAGAAAAAGATCTATATGTCCTTCAGTGACTGACAGATAAACAAAAGTTTTGGATTTTAAGTGATAGAAAACCAACTTAAGCAAAACAAAATAAAACAAACAAAAGGTTTTATTGCTTTTGACTAGAAAGCATGAAGTAAACTCAGCTTATCTAAATCTGAACTCAGAGGATGTTTTCAGCTCTCTCTCTCTCTCTCTCCTCATTATTTTCCCTCATGTAATGAAGAAAAGAGTCATCTGAAATAGGTGTTGATTTATACACTTTCAGCCCTATATTTCCTTAACTACAGAAAGACAGTGATCCCTTCCAGCTGCGACAGAAATTTCCGGAGGAGAATCTGATCGGAAGAGTTTGAGTAACGTGCGCATGCCCAAGCCAGTCACTGTAGCCAGGCACGCCCTTTTTGGTGGGCAGGAGAGAGCCTACTCTCTGCAAACAGAAGTATGATGGAACCTCAGGTACTACTGCTTCCCAGTGGAGGAAAGTGTAGGGGAAAAAAGCCAAAAAGTGGAAATCACGAGGCTTTAGGAGGACATCACGAGTTGTTTGGGTTCACTCCAATGCACAATATATAAAGAACAGTTTTTGGAAATAACATTGGAAAAATTAAGGAGTCTAGATTTCATTTTTGGACAACGAGGAGGCACTCCTGACTTTTAAGAAGGGCTGTGTGTGACCAGAGCTGAAGTTCAGGAACACGTGTCTGGCAGGGCGCTTCATGACTGTGAAGGGTGGTACACAGGGAAGCTGGAGATGTGATCACAGTCCAGGCAGGAGAAAAGTCAGTATGACTTAAGGCATTTTGGGAACAAGTGACAAAAATGAAGTCATTTGCTGATCTCTAAATCTGCTCTTCCCTCTATTACACAATGTTCCCAGAATTCAAAGTATTGGGTTATGAATGCTTGTCTTCAAGGCGTTCATAACTGAGCCAAGGTGGTGAAGCTGTGCAGGCTATGAATCACACAAGTCCAGGGGACACTCTTCAAATCATATTTATCAAAGATTTGTGCCTCGTTTTCAGAGTTGTTCTGGCAGGTGGTAGGAAAGGGCCTTAAGACAAAGAAGCATTTTAAGCATTCACTCCAAATGGTCAGGGTTAACTAAATAATGAAGCTACACTCTACCAGAGGATCCTGTCACATAAAAGGTAGGGAATGAGAATTGGAAGAGGACATATCTGCTTTGAAAGAGCCGGGAGTATTATGTGGAGTGGTGTGGTTTGGAATGACCTTGAAGAGTGGCCAATAAGCATGATGTAGGGGATGAAAAGGAATTGCAGCTGGAGAAAGGAATGTGAACAAAGACACTTGACCCAATGTATTGTCACCACTTACTTTTGTATTTGGTGTGAAGTTGAAAATGAGCATTGATGAACACTGCTGTGTTGTGTTTGGAATCAAGTTCATACACGCTGCACCTACAGTGTCTGACAGCAAGGTGCTAGATAAACATGTACGGCTACAGGGAAGACCTGATCTTTGTTCCTGCAGTAACCAAATATGTCAGTGGTTGGTCCTCACAGAACAGTAGGAGGCTGTGGATTGCTAAGGGCTGTCCCAGGAGGTGTGAGTTAGAAAGGACCAAGAGAAGGAACTAACACCAGGAAAGACCACAAATGAACGAATGAGGAGAGTGTGGTGTATACACACAACAGACTATGATTCATCCACAAAGATGGACGAATTTGAGTCACTTGTGGGAAAATGAATGACTCTTGAGACTATAATATTAAGTAAATAATTTAGACACAGATCATTAAATATTTCATCATTTCTCTTACGTGAGAAACTCAAAATATAAGTGCATTTCACAGTAAAATAGAGGAGAGTGGTAGGAAACAGGGAGAAAGAAGACATTTTGGAGATGGGGAAGGGGGATCAAAGGAAGAGGGGAGAAGAGAGGATGGTGAGAAGGGAAGGGGATCAGAAATAATCAAGATACAATATATATGTGCCATTTCCAAAAAAAATGAGTGTAACTACTATGTATTACAAACATCAACCCAGAAAAAGGGTTGGGTTTAGTTTAAAATGAGAGGCACAAGAACATTCTGGGTAGGATTAAACGCATACATGAAGAGCTGGCTATAAGAACACGTTGCTATGTGACAGAAGATCAGCAGAGAGAATCAAATACTGCAGAGCTAGAAGGAAACAAAGGAACATGTGGAACCATCCCTACATTTTTCAGGGGCATCTGAGGTTCAGAGAGGCGAAATGAGAGCTGGAGCTGCTTAATTTGAAGGTTTTGGAATACCAAAGATTTTGGTTCAAATAATTCAAACCAGTTAGCATAAATTTTGTTTTGAAATAACAGAAAGTGCAAACCAATGGCTTAAAAATATAGACATTGACTTCTGTCTTGCATGAAAGAAGTCCAGATCTGGCCAGGGCCGGAATGGTGTTCCATGGTTTCCTAGGCTCCTTCCACCTCCGGTCTCTGCCACCTTACCAGGCTGCTACTTCACGGTCCCAAATGGCTACTAGTACTCTAGCCACAATGTCTGGAAGGAACCAAGATGGGCTCACCTGCTCCTTATGTGGCACTTCCTATAACACACACACACACGTGCATGCATGTGCACACACACATGTGTGTGTATGTGTGTATATGCCTAGCTGGTAGGGAGGCTGGGAATTTATGCTTTTTTATGGGATATTCTGTGCTGACCTAAAAACGTGGATCTCCTTGCAACGGCAGGGAAGGAAAGAGGATGCTGATGGACAACCAGAAGTCCCTGGAACCTTGGGTAGCCTTTCACAGCACTATAAAACTTGCTGAACCTCTGTTCTCTCTCTATAAAGTGGAAAAATCAGTACTTAGTTCTTAGGGTGAGAATTCAGGTAACATGGGAAAGTATTTTGAGCAATATTTAATGCATATTACAGGTTAAATACAAATTAAGCCCTTATCTTTAGGTGGTTGCTCTCACTGGCACATCCAAAGGAAGAGACAAGATCCTAGGTCTTCTGGAGGAGCAAATATCTTAATGATTTTCTTGTCTGTTTATTTCACTGATTAATATAAATGGCATAATTTCTTCCAAATACATCTTAAAGAAAGTACAATGTATTAGAGATTTAAGAGGAGATGAGAATCCTAGAGTTCCCTTGGCAAATACGCCTTTTCTCTCTGCTTTTAAGCTCCTCATTGGATTCCTACTGATCCACGGGTAGACATCTCTCAATAGGGAAACAGGGTTCATTATCTAAGAGGAAAACAACAAACAACAGAGAACTGAGACTTTTGCTCATACAACGAATGTGCATTGAGCATCTACTTTGGCTAGATATGGTTCCAGGTTCTGCACTGAAGGTATAGCTACAAAAAATGCAGACAAAGCTTCTGCTTTCATAGCCCTTATATTCCAGTATGGGGATATCCAGGAGTTGTGGGTAAAATCATTCTTTGAATTGAATGTCAGATGATTTGTATTTCTCATATATTTTGTGGGGAGGCGGGCAAATTTCATGGACATCTGCCTCTCTGAGATCTTGAAAACATGGTAAGATAGCTGCCAGCCATTTGTCATTTTCTTCTCTTGTGGGTTAGAAGCTCATTATATGAGGTGATTTCTTTGGTCCTCATGCTGGTCAAATTCCAAATGGGTAAGGCACAGTCATTAGAAGTTAATGGTTATATATTTGGTGCTATTTTAATAGTGATATAAATACTACCAAGAATTTTCAGATTCCCTAATCCAGGTTACCAAAAGAACTCTCTATATGATGGAAAGATAGCAGAATGGGATTTAAAAACCCACCTTATTAGTGGCCACTCAGGCTTCCAATAATTTCCAATAAAGCAGATTCCAAAACTAAGCAGTAACCTTAGAGAACTGCCTCTTTGTACTTGGTTCACCAGAAATAGATGTTGCATGTGCAAAATTCTTAAGACCAATGTCTGCTCACTCATTTGATAGTTTACTCAACACTTTCAAGTTCTAACTGCAAGACAGGCTGTCTTAAGTGTCTTAAAGTTGCAGTACACAAAACAGCCAAGATTCTGGCACCGTGGAGCGTTCCATCTCTAATTTTTTAAAACGCAGTGTTGCTTAGCCAAGACAGCAAACGTTATTATTTTTTAATTCAACACAATAGAATTTGTGTTGGAGGAGTACACAATACTTCTTTTTCTTTAATCTCATTCCTCCCCTTTTTGTTTATGCTCTAGTTGTAGAGCCCGTTTTGAATGATCCTTGCCTAAACTATGTAGATCTCTGTGTCGGAGTTATTAAGCTCTGTCTTGACATTTACATCTTGGCTCTGTTATTATGTATTTGGTGATTGCTCAGGGGAAATGAGGAACCACCAATGAGTGGTTTCAGCACTGTCGCAAAGAGGAAAGTATACCCCTCAAGCGATGCCTGAAAAGAGATGGTACAAGGGCATTTGGAGGAAGGAGAAAATGGAGAGACAGGAGTGACTAATTGAAAACTGGCAAAAGCAGAATAAGGTTCCTCTAAAGAAGAATGAAGATTCCTTCCTGCCTGCCTTAGTTACTTTTCTCATTGCTGGGACACAATACCTGACACCCAAAGTTAAAAGAGGAAAGGTTTATTTTAGCTCACAGTTTGTAGAGGTTTCAGTCCATAGTTGGCTGTCTCTAAGGCAGGGTGGCACGGCAGAGGGCATTGCAGAAGAGGAACAGTCCATGACAGGGCAGGAAAGAGGCAGCAGCAGCAGTGAGCTTCCTTTTCCTTTCATCCCATCCAGGTTATAAACCGATTGGTTGGTGCCACCCACATCCAGGGTGGGCCTTCCCATTATCCACACCCAGAACTATACAAAACCAATCAGTGGACTAAATTAGGTATCACATACCCTTAATACACATTCACACACCCTAGATCGAGCCACCTTTGAAAAGCCCCACCTGAGTGCATGAAGCTTTGGAGGGACATCTACATACAAGCTATAACACCACCCATGAGGGAATAGTTTTGTTTCACTTTGGATTGTTTTGAAAAGCTGGGGATGAAGCCCAGGGCCTTGTGCATGCTAGGCAAATGCTACACCATTGAGCTACGCCCCTAGTCCATAAGGGAATAACTAATGGAGGATGAGAGAGCAGTAAACATCAACATTGCAGCAATTTCAAACCACTAGGAAAAAGCTGGAAAGAGCAAAAGAATTCTAAAAATGAGAGTGTCTGGAGAATTGAGAAGAGGTTAAGGAAAACAGTGACTCTGTTTTCAAAATCATGTAAATTAAATGACAAATGAAAAAAACTGTGACACCCAGAGTCATCAGAGGAGCCATTTAAGAGATAGCATGATTCAAGAAGCAGCCCAGAGAACCTGGGAAATGGCAAAGCAGATGGGAAATTAACCAAAAATTGAGAAATACTAAATGGGTTATGGTGGCATTTATGAAACAGTAAGAGAATTAAAGTCTAAAGGGGAATAGTGAATAATAAATATGTCTAGAGCACATTTCAAATAATCAGATTTTGGAAGTTGAAGGGAACTTACAACTGTAAGGCAAAAGATAAAAGAGAAATCTGGAAGAATAAGACATTTTAAGTAATAAAGGTGCTTATGTAGCTTTTGCATTGTGGGCTTTTGACAGAGTGACAGAAGGATCCTCAAAATGAGTGCACTAAATAGCAAAGAAAGGTATGGCTTTAAAAATATCCAGTAGTATTTGTGGTGGGTTATTAGAAAACAGGTGGAAAATAGTGACAAATACATGAAAAGTTTATATGAGTAGTAACTACTATTTATTAGACAATAGCTGTATACTAATTATTGTGCTAGGCACTCTTTATGCACTATTGAGTTATGTTAGACTAAATCACATGAAACTGTCATGGCTGGTTAAATGGTTTAACCTAACCCATTTTTACAAAGAAACGCAAGGTGAGAAAATGTTAAGATTGCATTCCAAAGTAAGACAGGTGGGAGTGGCACAGCCTGCTCACTTTCATCAACTTCAGGAATCCTCAGCAGCTTACAAATAGTGCTTCAACCCTTCGTTCACTCCATGATAGTTTATTGCCCACCAGCTCTGTGCCAGGCACTCTGTCCACTAGAAATACTATACTAAACAAGGCAAATGTGGTCCCTGCATTAATGAATCAGTGGTCTACTGGTTATAAAACAAGAGAGACAATAACAAAAGACCAGAAAGAGTCTGGAATAACTGCCCAACAGAAATATGACACGAAACACATATAACTTAAAATTTCTGGTGGCATATAAAAAAGTGAAGAGAAGCAGATGAAACTAATTTTAATAGTATGTTTTATGTAACTTACCCTGTCAAAACTATTTCAACATGAAATCAATATAAAATTATTCATGAGATATTTCACCTGATTTTTAAGAGAAAGTTTTCAAAATCCAGAGTGTGTTTTTACTTACAGAACGTCTTGATTCAGAAAAACCACATTTCAAGTGCTCAACAGCCACGCATGGTTGGTGGTAGCATGTTAACGCAGGTCAGGAGAGAACTTAGCAATTCTGATCCAATTTCTTTCCAGTCATAGTATGGAAAACATGACCTACCCGTTTCTGATTGTTATCCGTGATTGCCATATGTCAAGCATTCATAAAGTACAAAATGTAATTAGTAGAGAAATATTGATTTCATCTGGACTTCAGCCTCATACACCTAAGAATGTAGAAACTAAAGGAAACTTGTATGTGTGCATACGTTTACATATTTTCTGGATTACCATTATTGGGTACTTCACCATCAATGGATGATAATAACTCAGAAGTGAACTCTAGAGTTTATGAGTACCTCCCCACTCTGGAGTTCACAAGCACCTATATTTTGACAGTATACTTTCATGTATTTTTTGTTGCTAGTGGAAATATTGAAGATGTAATTTGGACCTTAACAGCAGCCAGAATTTCTGGCATTTTATCTGATCACTAAGGGTTTATAATCAATTTTCAAGAGATAAGCAAAATAATGATAAGATTTTACTGTTTAATACAAGGGCCCAGCAGGTGTTAGTGGGGGTTAAGCAATGCAGTGTCTAATGGTATTTCTCTGGGCAACGAATTCTGCATTGGAGCAAGTTTAAGTGGGAAGAAAGCCTGAGGAAATATGGATTGTCCTCCCTAGAAATTGGATGGGGGAATTGAAGGTAATAGGTATTTGCTCCCTGCCAACTTCATCATGAAATTACTGTTCAGCAGAAATTCCTGTTATAGCTCTCTTTTTCTCCCAAGGGACTGAAGACTCTAAATAGATAAAAAGAGACAATATTAACATTGAGTAGATGGAGTCATCGGACAAGAATATTGAATTGTAAAGGAACCCAGAAAAATCCGGAGCATGAGAATCTCCATTATAGTGTTTTTCATATAAGATGAAGATTGATTGACTCTAAATAATTGCCCTGCTAATTCCATCTAATTTTGCTGGAAAGTGAAAGAAAAGGGATTAAGTGGGAGAAGTAGAAATTAGAAATTAAAGTAGGATAGTTAAGTAAGTTCATTTGGCAAATCCAAAGAAAGACACTCATCAGTACCTGTTAGTCTCTTGATTAAAACTGCTATTACATATATGCCTTTGGGGAAAACACTCAACATACAACATATATTAACCTGAATATTTTTAGACCTCTTCATAATTTACTGAAACTTTTTTTAACCTGTATTTTTGTTATTAGGCAGATAATTAAAATTTGGCTCAAGAGCTCATTGGAGTCGATAAATACTTCAATGAATTGTCCATCCTAACTTTGAGTTTGGGACAGATCCAGAGAGTGAGTAGGTGACTATTTTTCTACCAGTTCAGGTAAAGCCTAGCGGTAGTTTTGTCGTGAATTTACTGAAATCCCATGAACTGTGTGTTCCACTGAAGAAATTTGTCTGTCTGTGCCATCACTGTAGTCCAACTGCTGTCTCTTCAATATTTCTCTCGCAGTTATTACCCCAAAGTCTCATTTACGCGTTTTTCCCATGCCTCATAAACTTGCTGTTCAAGTCTCCATCCCCAGTGAACACAAGATGGAGTATAAACTTCTTAGTGTAGCTGAAGAAGCATGTACTTATCCAGCTCCACCTTCCGTGTCTAGCTTCATCCCTGTTATGGTTTGGATCTGGAAGGTTCCCCCCGAGTCTCGTATGTTGAAGGATTGGACCAAATGCAGCAGTGTCCAGAGGTGAGGCCTTTGGGAGATAATTGGATCATGAGAGCTCTGACCCCATCAATGGATTAATTCATGGACGGAGTCCTAATTTAATGGTGCTCTTGGGAGGTGGTGGAAATATTCGAAAGCAGGGCCTTGTTGGAGGATGTCCTTGGGAACATGCCCTTGAAGCCTGAATCTTGTCCCTGGGCCCTCCTTGCTCTCCTTTCTCCTTGCTTTCTGACCACCATGAGATGAGCCGCTTTCTCTACCATGTATTTCTGCCATCACGGGCTGCTTTGCTACAAGCTTAAAACCGATGGAGCCAGCCAATCACAGATTGAAACCTGTGAAACTATAAATAAAATGAATCTTTCCTCACTGAAGTTGATTTTCTCAGTATTTGTCACAGTGATACAAAGCTGAGTAACACAGTCCTCCAAGTTACTTCCCCTATGCATCCCCTGTAACCCAACTATAGCTGATTCTAACTCATGGGACTCATTGTAAAATTTCATCATTCTCTACTTTGGTCTGTGCAGTTTCCTGTGTGCAGTGAGCCTTTTCTCTTCCTTCTCCTGTCCTTATACCCAGTCTTTATTCTTTCTTTCCAGCACAATCCCACACCATTCGCTTTATTTCCAGATTCCAGCCCTGGAATCAACAGGATTGGCCACTCCTGTTGTTCTTCACCAACTTAATTGGTACATATCTCTATTTTTATACTTACTATTCTTTATTATAGTTTTGTGTTCCTCCCCCAAATCTTGAAAACTATATGGTTATTTTTGTAGCAAAGCTCTTGACACAAGGTGTGGTACATAGTATATACCCAAACATGCCTATCGAATGGAAGAATGAGTGAGTGTATCGAATGCATTGGTGGCTAGGTGGATGGCTGGAAGAATATACTGGCAGATAGATGGATAGATACATACACAGACAAATGTGTCTATGGATGGTGCTTCCAATTTCTATCTGTCAGTGTACTCGGCTACCAAGCATTAACTAAGCCGCCTCTTTTACCCCGCACAGTATGCCAGAAAATGTGGTAGGACCAAAAATAACCAGAAGGAGCAAAACCAAAATGCCAGCTTGGAGAATAAAGACAGCCTAATATAGGTCCCAATTAATTATTTTGAAAGTCTGCTGATACTTAGGAATTTGACCAAAATTCAGTTTTCCTCTAAAACCCCACCCATGTAGATACTTTTGCAAAGGCCTGAATAAGGGAAGTGGAATGCTCCTTAAATGTGCCTATCTGGACTAAATCCATTGCACTCATCATGTGCTAGCCAAGAAGCATCAAAATGAGGAAATAACAGAAAAGAAAAAAAAATTCAATTGTCTAGGTAATGAAAGGTGTTTAAGCCATTAATAAAAATAGTGATGCTCTCTTCAAATGCGGCGATTTACAGGTTTGCTTCTGTTGGCAACAATCTGAGCACACCCTTCCTAATCTTAAAGCCTTTCTTTCATACATCGCCTCGGCCTTCTGAACAAAATCCAGACACTTAGTCTGTCAGACAAGGTCCCTTGTGATCTGGCTTCAGGGATCTTCCCCAGGTTTATGCACTACACAGAATGTTGGCCTGACTGAGCTGTTTTCTGCATCTTCTGGTGTGTGTCACCAACTTGGCTGATTCTTCTGTGCTTAGGATGACTCCTCTCACCAGAATGCTGTCTCCTACCTTGCTTTCTGACCATCGTAACCATTCAGGATTTCCCAGAAGCACTCCCCGGATTTTCCAGGTCGAGTCTGGGGCCATCATCTGTGTTTCCACAACTCCTCATGCTTCCTCTCCATCAGTGCACAAGTGGTACTTTAGGTGCCATTGCTTACGTGTCTATGTCCTTGAATTGAAAGAATGTGGGTAAGAGGATAGAAAAACACTATGTTTTTTATTTCTTAGCTGTAAGTCTCATCGTAAGACCTGACACATAACAGACATACAGTAAATAGCTGTTCAGTCAAGAAAATATCTTCCTAGAAAATGATCAGATATATTGCAAATGCATCAAATAGAATAGTGACTACTATTTGCTCCTTCTAGAATAGCAGTGTTTTATTTTTTCCGTTGGCTGAAGGATTTGATTGCAGAGAATTTGGGGAATAAAAGATACACAAATGGAAATGGAAAATACCTGTAATTTTTCCATGCACAGACAAGCTTTGTTTTTATCCTCTTTTCTGCTTGTTTAACATTTAATAGTGAGCAATTTCTTCCTGCTGCTAATGTGACAAAAAACATGATTGTTAATGACCCAAATAGTTCATCAAATGGAGACACAGTACCATTCTTTGCCTTTTCCCCAATTTTCTTGCCGTGCCCTTGGATTCCCAGGTGTCATGATCACACTCCTCTGCCCGTGGAGGCCCTGGCAGACATGTGGCCCATTAGGACAGTCTTATTCTTTATAGTCTCCCCCCCCACACACACTTCTTTAGCACTTTTGGAGAGATGGGACAAGAAAGCAAGAAAACACAATGACTTTGAAGTACACTGTCTTTCTGGGGTAGTCTTGAATGCTGTAGTGCATTGTACTATTTTTATTGGGTGTCTGCTACATGGCCACTGCCATGCTTCCTTGGTTGTCTTTAACATCACGTTTTTCTCAAATTGCAAAGAAATATGATCCCCTTGGGAACTTTCTCACCCTAGCCCAAGGAGATGAGCTCTGCCCTTTTCCCTGGCTAAGTCCAGTCTGACCACAGGCAAGGTGGCTTTCAGAAACAGTGTAGGCTCCCATGTTATAAGGCAGGCACACTTTGCCTGTGATGAAAAGACCTAATCTAAAAGGTGGTGGCATGGGTATTGCATGAGTCAGATGCTAGGAGTCATCCTTGATGCCTCTGTCTGCCTGGTCCTCACATCCGATCTGGCTAAATATCTTTCCACTTGGTCCTCTTGGTTCTCTGCTGCTATTTCTTCCTTTTTCTCCATCTCCCCCTCTTCTTGGTCACCGTCAAGGTCAAGGTCACCATTGTCTTTTGCCTTGACTGCAAGAACATTAGTACCCCCTGTAAATAGTATCCCTTATCTAGTTTCCTTCTAATTCATTCTCTACACAGTCTTCAAGTGACCTTATAAGACAAGTGTGTCATTATGCCATCTCCTTGGTTAAAACACTTCCATGTCTTCCCATTGTTATAAGACAAAGACAAAATTAACATGACCTACGAAACTCCACACTCTCTTTCCCTATTCATAGTGTCAACCTCACCAAATACCATATTTCCCAGTTTTTCTCCGCTTTACTGTTTTACATCTAGTCCCTTATATATGCCACCACAGGGCCTTTGCATATATTGTCTCAGTTGCTTGCTTATATACTTTCTTACATAGTTTTAATGCCAACTCATCTTTCAGGTCAAATTGCATTCCCTTAACCTTCCCTGACCCCTATTTCACTTTGACACAGCACATCCTTCCTTCCAATGTAACAATTGTCATAGGTTTGTGACTAATCAATTAACATCTGTCTTCTCTCCTAGACTATAAACTTCATAAGGGCAGGGGATCATATCTCTTTCCCCACCAGCTGAGCTCTGACATGTAATGAATGCTTTAAAAACACTAGAATGAATAATAAATAGATGGGTATAATTTCTTCCAAGTTGAACGCCACATGGTTTATGAGCAAGTAAGTTTCTTCAGGGAAGCTTGTTAAAGCATTCTGGAACATGCTTGTCTATCAGCTCATTTGAACTCATATCTGTGAATTCGGCAGGATAAAAATGTTCTATTTCATGTGCTAAATATTTAACGCTTACAGAGGGTTGAGGATTGTGAGAACGATGCAACCATGTGGAATAGTGTCTGGTCAGCGAGCGGTGCCTGCCTGGGTCTGGATCCTGCCACACGTGGGGGCCGCATGCCACAGGAATGCCTGTGTTCAGGCCTACTGTCGGGCGGTGCCGACGGCAGCATCCACTCATTTGTTTGGCACCTCTTTAATTCTTCTCTAAAACTTTGTCTTTCTCTCTTCTTCTGTCTAGATTTATGGTCAATGTGACCTGGGATGGCAAGGACTTGTCCTTTACTGAGGAAGGCTATCAGGTACACCCCAGGCTGGTGGTGATCGTGCTGAACAAAGACCGAGAATGGGAAAAGGTGAGCATCCTTCTGTGTGCTGAATGTGGAGAGGGCAGAAAGCACGGGGAGAAAGGGCCAAATCACCCCCTTTCCTGGAGCATCTCCCGCAGAGCTGCTGCAGGATCCGTCCTAAAGGCGATGGTAGGTTTTTCTTAGAACAAGAGATATTGAGTACGGTGAGGTGCAATTGGAATTCTTTAGCTGGGTGAACTTGCAATACTGTTCTGTATGCTGCGTTGGTTCTCGAATGCCGGTAAGAATGGTCTTTGGGGGATTTAGGATAATTTAAAGACAGTCAAGCTTGGTCTGCACCGTTATAGTAGCAAATGTTGACTACATAGCAGTTTACCTAAATCTCTTAAACACATACCATTTTCATCATGTACCTTAGTGGCCAAATACCCTGAATTTTCATTTAGTCTTTTAAGTAAACTAATTTTCAAAACTTAAATATATCACTTCTATAAATCATATGTTGGAGCAGGAGGTTGTAAAGCACAGGCCCAAGAACACGCATATTAATTTTGAAAAATGTAAAAAATTAGTGTGCAAAGAAAAAAAAAATCATCCCAGGTCCTGAGTCAGAGAAAAGACTTTCAGGGAATTTGCAGATGGTCTTGGGCACATGGGGACAGTGTCCATCCCAGGTGTACTCTGTATTCTTCCATAATTCAGCTCTTAAATTATTATCCACAATATCACGTAAAGGGTGCAATAAAAAAAGCCAAGAAGGGAGCTTCTATTGTTATCTCATCTTCCTTGACAATCAATGCCTGACTTCTAAACTGTGTTAGCATCCTGTGATCTACCTTTACTTTGCACGTCAAATGGAGGCCTGAGAGATCCCAGAGGAGAGGAAAACATGGGATGTGGTGTGGGAGACATTATATAGTTAACTGGAATCAGGAGAAAATAATATACCGGCAGAGGCATTGACCTTGGGGAGACAATGACAGGTATCTAGAAGGCAAGAGTGAAGAGGATGTATGAGAAAACCCTGCATACTGCAGCTATACAATACATATTCCTTCAACAGTACGTGGAAAACTCTCAAAGTAGACTACAGTTGGGAACATAAAACAAGTCTTGATATATTTAGAAGGATTGGAATTATGAATAATGCACTCTTTGACCACAGCAGCTTTGAAATAAAAATCAGTAATGAAAAATATATCTAGAAAATCCCTAAATATTTGGAAACAACTACAAATTTTTAAATAACCTGTAGGGCAAAATAGAAATAAGAAAGATGTCAGAAAATATTCTCAATGGAAAGATAGTGAAAACATACCATATCACCAGGAAATCTGAAGAACAAAGTTGAAGATGTGTTAAGAGGGAAATCTTAGCTTTAAATGCTTATAATGAAGAAAAGAGAAAATATAAAGTTATTAGTTTAAGTTTCTAAATTAAGATGCTAGTAAAAGAAGAGAAACATAAACCTAAATGAAGTAGAAGAGAAAAATAATAAATCTGAGCAAAAATTGACAAAATTGAGTGCAATCTATAGAAAAAGATCAGTGAAAGGCTAGTTCTTTTAAAAGATTAATAAAATTTATAATATTAAGCAATAATGCAAAGAGAAAACACAAATAACTAATATTAAAAACACAAGAAGTTACAGATCCTATATGACAAAATAATGCTGGGAAAAATTTATGCCAACAAATTCGGTGATGTTGGCGAAATAGACAAATACCTTAAAGACACACTAAACTGACATGAGAAGAAATTAACCACCAGAATGACTCCAGAATTGCTAAGAGATTGAACATATAACTAAAAACCTCATTTACAAGAAGAAAAAAGAGAAGCTTCTGAACCAGATGGCTTCATTGTGAATTCTGTCAAACACCTAAAAAAGAAGTAACATCAATATACACAAAGTTTCTCGGTATGTTACTAATCAGAATCCAACGATATATTTTAAAAAGGATAATACATCATGGCTAAGTGGGTTTTATTTTTGGAATGTGATATTAGGTTAGCATTAAAAGTAAATCAATGTAATTTATCATATTAACAGAAAAAAGGAGAAAATTATATGATTTTCTCAATAGATGCAGAAAACACATTTAATACAGCCCAATATCCCTTCATGATAAAAAAGGCAGATTCTGATAAAAGGTGTCTATGGAAAGCTTATAGCAAATATCTTATTTAGTGATGAAGTAATAAAAATAGCTCTGCAAATATACATTTGAGTAATTTTTGAGGAATTATTATGAAAACAGGCTAGAGAAAAGCCTTTTTATTTTATTTTTATATAGATTTTTATTAAAATTTATCCTAAATTACATAAACTTACAGGCAATTACACAAGCTTACAGACTACAATACATTGTGCCTTTTGCTTATGACAGTGAGCAATGTAAACAACCACATAGATGCAGAATTAAGTCACAACTACATAAAGTTACTGTAGTACCTCGTGTACATGTCACTGTTTTAAATTTGGGTTATTAGGTTCTTATTTTTAAGATATCATTGTTCCTCTGGATTCTCGTGCCACTCCCCCTTTGCACTCTTCTTGTTCCCTCGAACCCTTTGTCTATTGGCTTATATCTAACACTTTGTCTTTTTGTATCCATTGTTTACCCTTTTCTTTTGTTTGTATTTTGCCTCACTCAAATGAGGGATACCATATGTATTCAAGCTTGTTATTCTGGTTTATTTCACTCAACATTATATTTTCCAGGTCCATCTATTTTCCTATAAATGACAAGTTTGTCATTCTTTATAGCTGAATAGTATTCCATTATGTGTAGATTCCACATTTTGTTCATTCAGCTATCTATTGATAAGTATACAGGTTGCTTCCAGAATTTAGCTATTACAAATTGTGCTGCTGTAAATATTGTTGTGCAAGTATCTCTGTAGTATGATGTCTTTAGTGCTTTGGGGAAGATACCTAGTAGGGGAATGGCTGAGTCATATGGGATTTCTACTTTCAGGCTTTTGAGGAATCCCCATACTGATTTCCATAATGGTTATACTAGTTTACATTCCCACCAATAGTGTAGGAGGGTTCCCTTTTCACCACAGATGCACCATCATTTGTTATTGTTTGACTTCCTAATGATTGCCATTCTTTCGGGGGTAAGGTGGAATTTTACAGTTGTTTTAATTTGCATTTCTCTAATAGCCATAGATGTTGAACATTTTTTCATAAATTCTTTGGCCATTTGTATTTCTTCCACTGCGAAGTATCTGTTCATTTCTCTGGCCCATTTCTTGAGTGGGTCATTGATTTTAGGTAGTTAAATTTTTTTGAGTTCTTTGTATATTCTCAATAGTCATCTTCTGTCTGAGGAGTAGCTAGCAAAGATTTTTTTCTCATTGTTTGGGTTTTGTCTTCACCCTACTAATTGACTCTTGCTGTACAGAAACTCTTTATTTAGTCTAATGTAGTCCCATTTGTTGATTCTTGTTATTTCCTGTGCAATTGAGCTTCTGTTTAGGAAGTCCTTTCCTACTCTTACATCTTCAAGTGTTTTACCTATTTTGTCTTCCAGAAGGCTTAGTGTTTCTGTCTTAATGTTTAGATCTTTGATCCACTTTGATTTTAATTTAGTATATGGTGAGAGATATGGGTCCGTTTTCATTCTTCTACAAACTGACAACCAGTTTTCCCAACACCATTTGTTAAATAGGCTATCTTTCCTCTAACATATGTTTTTGGACCCTTTGTCAAAGATTATAAATTTGAATATGTCTGGAGAAGATTCTGTGTCCTCAATTCTGTTCCTTTGGTCTATGTGTCTATCTTTGTTCCAGTACCATGCCATTTTTATTGCTATTGCTTTGTAGTATAGCTTGAAGTCTAGGAATGCTATGCCACCTGCTTTGGTCTTATTGCTCAGTATTGTTTTTGCTATTTGAGGCTTCTTATGTTTCCATATGAATTCTATGATTGTTTTCTCTAGATCTGTGAAGTATGCTATTGATATTTTGATTGGAACTGTGTTGAATCTGCATAACAGTTTTGGAAGTATGGCCATTTTAACAATATTGATTCTGCCTAACCAGGAGCAAGGGACATCTTTCCATTTTCTGGTATCCTCTTCAATCTTCTTTTTCAGAGTGCTATAGTTTTTTGTTTGTTTGTTTTTTGTTGTTGTTTTTTTGTAGAGGTCTTTCAATTCTTTAGTTAGGTTAATTCCTAAGTATTTCATTTTTCTTGAAGCAACTATGAATGTTATTGTTTTCATAACTTCCTTCTCATCCTGTTCATTGTTGGTATACACAAATGCTAATGATTTTTGCATATTGATCTTATATCCTGCTACTTTGCTGAAGTTGGTTATTAATTCTAGGGGCTTTTTGGTGGAGTTCTTCAGGTCTTCCATGTAGAGTATCATGTCATCTGCAAATAGTGATAATCTGAGTTCTTCCTTTCCTATATGTATTCCTTTTATTTCTTCTTCTTGCCTAATTGCTCTGGCTAAAATTTCAAGTACTATGTTAAATAACAGAGGCGATAGTGGGCATCCTTGCCTGGTTCCTGATTTTAGAGGGAAGGCTTTCAGTTTTCCCCCATTTGGTATGGTGCTGGCTGTTGGTTTGTCATAAGCAGCCTTTATCATGGTCAGGTATGGTCCTTCTACTCCTATTCAGGGTTTTTATCAGGAAGGTGTGTTGGATTTTGTTGAAGCCCTTGAGAAAGGCCTTTTTAATAAATAATATTAAATCCACTGAATATTCACGTGGAAAAATAATAAACTGTGACAAATTCTTCAAACTATACACAAAAAATTACTTGAAATAAGCACAGGATTAAATGTAAAAACTAAAATTATGGCATTTCTAAAAGATAGCAAAGGAAGATATTTTGTTCTCCAAGAGGGTCACAGATTTCTTTCCTTCTTTCTTTTGGGGGGTGCTGGGGATCAAACTCAGGGCCTTGTGCTTGCGAGGCAAGTGCTCTACCACTTAAGCTAAATCACCAACCCAAACATTTCTTTGACAGAATTGAAAAGATATCAAACATACAGTAAAAATAACTGTACTCCATAAAAAGTAAAAACTTTCGCCCATGTAAAAATATTTTAAAAGTGGAAAAAGCAAGGTACGAATTGCAAGAAAATGTTAATACATATATGCTACAAAATATTCATATCTAGAATATGTAAAAAACACCTACAAATCAATAAAAAAAGAGAAACAGCACAACTAAAAGTGAGAAGTTTACTAGACACTTTACAAAAGGTATTATTTGAATAGGCAAAAAATTCATGAAAATATGCTTAAAAGTGAAACATACACACATCTTATGATCAAGCGATCACATTTTTGGTTATTTATACCAAAGAAATCTAAATATAAATCCAAAATGTTACACTTGTACAAGAAATCAGCAACAGCTCAAGTATCCATTCACAAGGAAACGAATAAATAATTTATGGTATATTCATCAAATGGACGTCTATTCAGTAATAAGAAGGAGTGAACTATTCATAGACTTGACAACATGGATGAATTTCAAATCCCATTATGTTGAACAAAATAAGACAGACACAAAAGATTATACTGTCTGATTCCATTTATATGAAGTTCAAGAAGAGGCAAAACTTGTTCATGGGATTGGATACCAGAATAAGACTGCTTCTGTTGGGGGAGGGTAATGGGCAGAAAAGGGGCTCAGAGTTTTCTAGAGTGATGGTGATTATTTTGTATCTTGAACATCTCTCAGAATGCATCCAGCTATGCCACAATCTTTTTATTTCATGCTATTGTAGTTAATTAAGAAACAATTTCAATCATACAAACTAGTATACCTAGTACACTTAACTAACAATTTTCTTTTTGCAGAGGATTCATATTTTGACTGCCAGACATGAGTACTAATTATAACAACAACAGATATTGTTTATTGGTCACTTACTCCGTTTTTTAGGTGATAATGTCAAAGCAATGGCTGAAAATATTGTTTATTCATTCAAAAATTTTTATTCAGTGCCTACCATTTGTATACCTGGCACGGTTCTTGATGCTTGGAAACTTATCAGGGAACAAGAGAAAAATTTCTTGCCCAAGGAACTTAGACTGTGCTGTGTGTGGAGGGGACGGAGGGGAATGGATTCTACACGATTCCGTTGGGCTTGAGCAAAGGATTAGCTTCTAAGGAACTGTTCTAGGTTGCACTCTTGTCTTCTTTCCAACACCCCTGAAGCTCATTGTCCTAAGAGGCTCACGACTCCATTAATGTTCGGGTTCCTTAACACATCTGAGGCTTAGAATGTGCTGTTCTCCTTTTGTCTCCAATAATTTGCTATATCCTTGTCTTCTTTTATCTGTCAAGTCCTGATTTTTTTTTTCCTTTTGCATGCAAAACCCAAAATATGAGAAATTTTGTACTCTGCCTTATGCTGTTGAGTTCGGGGGTTATTTTTCAGCACACTCTGAGGGTCACTTTTGAAGCTGTAAAATACTCCTTGGTTAGAATTAACCAATCTTGTGTCTGGCTTTACTCACAACTGTGAATTTTCTCATGCAGCCTTCGAGATGTGGCTCATCAGCCAGGGAGTGAGTTTACAGGAGGCCACTGCAGTGCAGACGACAGCACTGAATAGAAGAAAGCTGTCTTTGATATGCTCTATTTTCAGATGCCCAAAAATGCCTTTTAATGTTTTGTGTATTCGCTTTCACATTAGTAGTGAAATACAGCAATCTCCCAAAAATGCACTGGGGAAGTTGCTGCTAAGTTGAGCTTAGAATTTACAAATACTTCCTGCACTGGATCTATTCTTTTGGTACACAGGGGACCCAGGGCTTCAGAAATAGCTCCCTGTGCTTCTGTCCCTAAGAAAGAGGAAGCCAATGGAGCAGGTAAATACCAGCCTCGTCATCCTTAAAGCTGCTGCAGAGGTGCATACTGGTTCAGCAGGCCATCAGAGGGGAGAATTGCTCTAGGAGCAATGGCATGAAATGAGAGTGTCCTGGAAAACACAACAAGCCCTCAGGGGAGCATTTGCTTTTCGCAAGGTCTTTGTGTGTGGCTACCACGGCCCATATAGATGCTGCACACTATGCCCTCTGTGTGTTACAGAGCCAGAACCCAGACTGCGCAGCTCTTTCTTGCAAATGAGGATTACCATGCCTTTTGGCTCCCTCTTTTTCCAGTGATTCTACTCACTTTGGAGGTTGGTGGTTCCCAGAGATGTTTGAAAATAACACCCTAGATGCAGGTGTTAACTGGCGGTTTAGAGCAGCCAGCACCCCCAGGAGCCAGGGGCAGAGCTGTGGTGAGGATGAATAGGAAGCCATCCTTGCTCAAGTAGCTCACAATAAGCCAACCCTGGGACAACAGGACAAGACAGTCCATGGCCTGCTAGGTATAAGATCAATCGCAGCACACAGGAGAGAGGTGAACTTGGCCTGGTCACTCAGGACAGGGTCTTCAAGAGGGTGAGGGTATTGGAGTTAGGCCTCACTTGAAAAACTGGATATTTTTTCCAGGCTGAACCATTTTCTTATTAACTATCCCCCCAAATGGTTTTCAAACAATTCTATGTATTATTTTAGTATTATAATACTTTTAAGATGAAAATACATACATGTGTGGCAGCGTACCTACATACACATACACGTTAGCTTTTAAAATTAATTTTTAGAAATTAATAAGTAAAAATCGTGGGCATTTATGATGTGCGACATGAGTTTTGTTATATATATGTACATGGCAGAAAGGCTAAATCAAGCTAATTAACATATCTCAGGCTAGCTATAAAAGGGATATGTATTGAAAGACAGATATATTTAAAGAAAGATGTTTAAAACTGAAGTTTTGGCTTCAAATATACATAGGACAAAAAAATACATATTTAAGTAAAAAGAACATTTTTGTCCTTAAAGAAGATCTAGCGAAAGATGTAACGAAGCCCTGGCAGGCAGAGGGAGGCCCCTCACTGTGTCCTCCAGCAGAACTGTCCATTCCCCTTGTTCCAATGGATGGCTCTGCTCCTCTCTTCATTCACACCACTCCAGGTCTGCACTCTCTTACTGCCGTTGGTTTCAGCTGCTGGCTCCCTCCCTCCAGCGCCGCAGGGTCTCTTCCTGGTCTCCAGACTTCCCTGTGAGATAGCTGGCAGGGATAGCTCACAGATCTACTCAGCCTTATCTCATCCAAAGTCAGACTCCTCATCTTTCTCCCCTTCCATGCTTGTTCTTTGCGCCCCTGCACAGCAAGCTTCAGTCTGATCCCCCAGTCTCCCCTAAGCCCTTGTGTTTGGTTGTCATCAGCTCATGCTTGACTCCCTGACATTGCTGTCTCTTTGAACAATCTTTCCTCTTTGCTAAGGATGCCCATTTTTCCCATGGATTACTGGGGGTGGAGTTTTTCTGCGTCATTTCTACAGACCTGCACACTATCTAAGAGTATCACCAGCTTGCTTTGTAATTGTTTGTGTGCATGTTCATCTTTATTTAGACTAAGAGCCCCAGAAGGGAAAAGTCTGCTCCTTTGATCTGTGTTTCTTCATCTCTGCCTCAAAGGCTTTGTCCTGGTGCAGAGATGGGCCTTTCTAAAATCTCAGTAATGACAACTTCTTCACTCATCATTTATTAAAAGCTACCCTGAACCAAGAACTATGCTGAAAATTGTACATCTGTTATTTCATTTAGTCATTTCAAAAACTGATCTGAAGTATTCCTGCCTCAGACATGAAAATTCAGCTTCACAGAGGCTAGTGACCTGCTTAACACCCCCCAGCCCATAGATGGTAGGAACAAGATGTGTCTGTCTGACCCCAAAGGCCGTGCTCCTTACTACATCATGCTGACTTACTGGAATAGGGGCATTTTGTAGGGCCAGCTAAGGACTTCCTCCTCCTACAGTTAGAATAACATCTATCTGTCTTATTTTTCTCACTGGATGTAGTAGAATCCACTTGAACCCAGTTAATTGGAACATGGGGTGGAAATATTTATCACATCTCATAGGCCTTGTATTTCTGATCTACAGGAATTCAGTCTTCCAATTTAGCTCATTAAGGAAGGGGATGCATCATGTCTTTTGTGTTCTGTGCATAATGAATTAAGTGCCAGTTTGCCTGTGGCATATCAATGTGTTATGGTGTTTAGTGAGGCATGGTAATGTGCGGGGTGCAATTATTTTTTAAATTTTTAATTGGCAAATAATAATTGTACCTAGGTATGGGCTACAGTGTGATATTTCAATACATGGATATAACATGTAATGATCAGGTCAGATAATTGGCATATCCATCACCTACAATATTTTTCATTTCTTTGTGTTCAAAAAATTCAGAATCCTCTTTAGTGCCATTTTGAAATATACAGTGCCTCATTGTCAACCACAGTTATTCCATTCTATTGTGCTATAGAACTTTAAAAGCTATTTCTCTTGTCCAACTGCCCCCCAATCCTGTTAACCACCCTCTCTGCACCCCTCCCTAAATTCTCAGTATCTGGTAATGTGATGTGATTTGAAATTATAGAATGCTGAAGTTCCTTCTCTTCTAAATCATTGTACTTTCACCCCCTACTCTCTCTTTCCCACCACCACCGCCAGCACCATGTTTAATCTAGAATGGCCTCTTGAGTCACAAGAACTCATGAGGATGTGCAGATCTGTAGTGCAAGTCTGTTTGTGTGAATACACACATGTGAGTATATGTATGTACACGTACGTATATGTGAGTATGAAGTCAGTAGTCTGCAAATAGGCTCATCCTGCCAGGGGACTGAAGTATTTGTGCAGACAGTGTACTGGGCTTCTTCTCGCACATATTCTAATGAAGACTGTGTAAAAGAAATCACGGAGGAAAACTGTAATCGTGAGGACATCTGTAAATGACAATTAACAGAGCAGTGATACAGACTGCTAAACCTGGAGTGCATTGTTTACACATCCTACGAACAAACAGAAACCTATCACAGCTTACTTAGAAGGACAAGAGCATCCTGCTCATGGAGTGTGGCATCTGAGTACTGGCACCGAGAACATTTCATGTGTTTGCTTGTAGGATTTCCATTTTTCCTTTACTTTTCTGTCTCTGGTATTCAAGAGCAGAGACTTACTAAACATTTATAGTATGGATCAGAGAATGAATGAATGAATCGAACGCCCGATGCCACCCCCAGGAATTTCCCCAAATCAGGAACACGTATGAGTGTAATCGTTTTACAAGTATGGTTCCTTGGGCTGCCTGCAGCAGGGTCAGCTTAGCCCTATCTCATACCTATGGAAGAACCATTTCTGAGTCTGAATCCCATTTGTCATATGCTCCACAAGGGATTCAGATGCTTGTTAAACCTGGAGAATTCTTCCTTTCAGGCAGAGACTTACTCTTTGTAACTTTAAAATGGTCTCCTTTAGGTCACACTTCTTTCAAGGGTCATTTCTCTGTCTCAGTGTCTCGTTTTCCTTTGCATTACACTGCTTACCCACACTGCTTCAGAGAAATAGCAGTAGAAAGGAAAAGAAGGAAACTGGAGTCTCATCACACCTTGAGTAATCGCTGGTAAATGAGACAGTTATTAATGAGGTTATATAGTATTGTATATGGATATGGTTCAGTGCCTGTCACCTAATTTGTCCTCAATAAATATTAGGCTGTTAAATGATGTTTTCAGTTAATTCTGCCCCTTATAAACAGAGATAATTGAATTTGGGTTGCATAGCCTTTATTTACTTACACATTTATTCCATCAAAGACAGTTTTCTAAGCACCAGCTATGCGCGGTCATTGTTGAGGGCTGTGAAACAGATAATACATCTAGTCATTAAGAGACTTGGAGTCTAACGGGGCACTAGGAAGTGCTCATAACCCCAGGATGTCCTGAGGTGTGCCATAGGAGATGCTGTGAGAGGACTCCTGGGGATCGAGAGAAGAGATGTGTTAGATGCATGCAGGAAGATCAAGGGCATCCATATCAGGGACTTCTCACCTGAACAAGCTTTCAGAGAATGAATGAGATGTGAACTTGTGAGCCTTTCCAGAAGGCCCTCCCATGCAACAGGAACCCTACAAGCAAATGTCCATGGCCAGGGTGCTTGAAGCCCATTTGGAGAAGAGTTCAGTGTGCTTGAAACAGCTTATGTGACTGGGGAAGCATTCAGAGAAGGGCCCCGATGTGACACCCACCCTTCTAAAAGCTCCCCCGGGACTGTGAGTGGATTTGAGATTATAGTGGGCTGTCACTTCCAGGGTTATATTATGTCACATGGCAAAAGATTGTTTTGTTTGTTTGTTTGTTTGTTTTCCCATTTATATTGAGTTACTTAAAAGGGAGATGGTAAAGGTAGGTCCTATCCAATCATATAAGCTTTCTTTTCCCTATTCCTGAGGATTTGAGCCCAGGGTCTTCATGCTGAGCTACATCTCCAGCCCATTTTTATTTTGAAACAAGTTCTTCCTAAATCGCAAAGTTGCCCAGACTGGACTTGAACTGGTGATCTTCCTGCCTCAGCCTCTCAGGGTGCTGGGATTACAGGTATGTGCCACCACACTGGGCTCACACAAACCTTTTTAAAATAAAGTGTTTTCTGTATCTGGTGGCAGAGGGGATGTATGATACTGTTGGAGGGTTTGCCTGACTTGTAGATAGGTGTGAGTGGGCTGCGTCACAAAGAGTGCAGAGGCCTGCAGGGACTGAGACCAGACCAGGGTGATGACCAGCAAGGAGCAGGGACCTCCCTCCTGGGAACTTGGCCAAACACCTGAATGAGTTCAGGAGTCCATTCTTCCCACACCTCCAGATAAGAGCCCAGCTTTTGTGATCTGCTGAACAGAAAACCAAGCTGAGTGTCCAACCTACAGAACTATGAAATCAGAACTAGATGTTTCAAGTGACCAAGTTCAAGATACTTTGTTGCAAATGTTGGAAGGGAAGTTAAGGGAATGAAGGATTGCTCTTGCTAGAATTTGAATTGTAGACTATGAGACCGTTATTTTTAATTTTTATTATTGTATGTTTGTGTTATGAAATGGTTACATTCATCGTGGGGAATTGGTACATGTACATAATGCATCTTAGTTCTTTTTTCACCCCCTTCTCAGTGATCTTCAGGAGCACTGTTGAAGAGCTGGAGGTGAAAGAAAAGCATAAAACTAATAGCAATCACTAACATTTGCTCAGCACTTACAATGTGCCTTGCAGTGTGCTGAGCATTCACCTAATTCTTGCAGCAGCACTGAGATTCAGTGATTTCTCTTTGGGAGAAATTCAATAACTTTCTCAGGGTCTCAGTGCTAGTAAGTTGCAAAGCCAGGACTTTGAACCCTATAGCCTAAACTCTTAAACATAAGCTATACTTCCTTAAGAAGAAAATAGTAGCTGGGCATGGGGGCGCATGCCTGTAATTGCAGCACTCTGGGAGGTCTAGGCAGGAAGATCACCAAGTTTGAGCTCACACTGGGCAACATAGAGATTTACCAAGACTGTGTCTCAAAATAAAAAATAAAAAGTTATGTACCTTACTGCAAAGGCCCTGAATGGCATTTGGCATGACTCCTTGGGACATTTTCTAAGGGGCTATTTAAAGACAATGAAGGTATGAGGAAGAAGCGATGATCAGAGAGGTGTATGGCAGACAGGAATTGAATGGTCAGGTTTTTTTTTTTTTTTTTTTTTCTTTTCTTTTCTGAATTTTCAGATATGGTACTGTGATTAGGTGTTTCCAGAACTGTTAGTTCCTGAAGAAATCTATCACCCTTAGGTGATGTTGTGCATCTCTCTTCCTTCCTTCTTTCCCTTTCCCCTTCTTCTCTCCTTCCCTTTCTCCTCCCAAATCCATATTTAAAGTTGAGTGTTGAGTGCCCTTTTTAAAACGAGTTTGGTAATATCATCAACCTTAGCAGAATCTGTGTAGAATTTAATTTGTTTCCTTATATAATGATCATTAAGTTTCTCAGATGATGTGCACCACAGAGAGGGAAATTTAAGCCATTACAAAAGATTTAAAATTACCATCCGACTTCCCTAGAGTCACGCATAGCGACTATTTTAAATACCCACACAGTACAATATGTTAGGCCACAGCGAGGAGAATATAGTAGGTCCCTAACAAATCAGCACATTCAGCTGAAATAAGTGGCGTCATCTCTTCACTGTGGGTTTCTGTTTTGTTCTGCTTCTTTGTTTTATCTTTCTTTTTTTTTTTTTTTTGCTTTCTTTCTTTTCTTTTTCTTTTTGCAGTTACTATAACATCAACCCAACCCTGGGAAGAATAGCAACTGAACCAGTGCTCTCCTAGATTTGAGACATTGAAGAAGAACATGCAACTTGTAGAAAATACAGTTGCATGGGGATGTGCATTGATAGGGTGTTAATGACAAAGATAGATGACGACGATGATGATAACAGTGATGGTGGGAGTGTTGTTGGTGGAGATGGCAATCTTGATGACAGCAACTTCTATGAGTTGAGCTCCTGTAATGTGCAGACACCATGCAGGGTGTTTTCAATGCATTATCCCAGTTCAGACTCACCGTGGTCTCTGCATTTTCCCATACCCACAAGGGAGATCGTAATCATAGTATGTAATAATCAAGGTTATATACCAAAGGATTAGAACACTGAGTGGCACATGGGACATGAGCCATAAATGTTAGCTCCACTTACAGTTAATTCTATCTTCATGCTATAGGACAGAAAGTGGAAGCCTCCTAAACTGAATGACTGGTCTATTGTTACATAGTATTGAAGGCAGAATTTGAGCCCAAGCAGTATTACCACAGCCAAAGGCAACCACAGAAACAATATGGAAGCTGTCTAAATGGCTCAATATGGAAGCTGTCTAAATGGTGGAGGCATGATTAAGCTGACAGGTGGTATAAATGTAAGACAAAGGCTGTGCCCTTGCTGGGTTGCCATTGCCATCAATTATGAAAATGAACGAATAGATTATTTAAATGATCTCAGACGAGCAAATTATTCAAAGAGCCTCTAAGTCAGAAGTATTTCTAGAAACTCCTGAATAGACAGGCGAAAACCATTTAGATTTTCTGACAGGGTCATCTACTCATCTGTGCTGTAGAGAAATCCAGAGGAGACCTGAACATTTCTGATGGAAGCAGGGAGGGACCATCAGTTTCCCATCTTTGTAACAAACATCTAAGAGAATCAGCTTGCAAAGAGCCAGGCTGATCCTGGCTCACAAGCTTTGGAGTTTTGGATCGATGGTCCCTTTTGTTTGGGGCTTACCATGCAGGAGCATATCATGGTGTGAGCACATGACAAAGCCAAACCTTATCCCCTCATAGCCAGGGAGTGAAGAAAAGAAAGAAGAAGGGGCTGAAGTCCCACTATCTCTTTCAAGGGTATGCCCCAGTGTCACTGGGTCCCACCTCCTAAAGGCGCCAGCCCCTCCCAATAGTGCCCAGTCTTTAACACAAGGGCCTTAAGGGATATTCTAGATCCAAACTATAGAGGGGAAGGATAGAGGGAGAGAAATAGAGGACAGGATGCAGGGAGGAAGGAAGAGAGAGGGGGAAGAAAAAATACAAATGCTGAACCCTCAGGCAGAGTTTTTCTACATTCCTGGGAATGCCGGGTTCTTTCAGAGCCTAGAGTGCCACAGAGGTCTGTAGAGAAGTGAGGGATTGATGAGGCAGAATTTGGCTTCAATCAGAGATAGTAAAGCTTTTTCTGGCTGTTGTTTGAGGTTCCAGCTGGGCTTTCACTGGGGAAAAATAAAATACTTCTGAAGTAGAGTAACAAGATTGACATTAATGATCATCTGACTGCAAATATGCAGTAAGCATGTGTTGAATATGTGTTCTGTACTGAACCTTAAAATATAGATTTTTGTATTTATTTCACTTCAGCTGCATGATAACCTTGTGAAATAATATTCTCTGATTTTGTATTTGAGTAGTGTAAATTTGAGGATATTTAATGTTGTTTTTAATCAGTTGCTAAGTGATTCAAATGTAGGTCTTGTGGGTCTCCAAGCCTGAGGTTCTTCCTGTCACTTTGCACAGTTTCTAGGATGATTGACAGAAGTTTTTCATATAGTACTTATATTTGTGGCTAATGTTTGCATTGGAAGTTGGGTGGAGGGGAGGAATGGCAATATCTAACCTTTTAATTGGCCTCAACTCTGAGTCCTTAGGATAAAGTAACAGCAAACAAGGACTATTGATGGGAGTACACTATTGTCCCTTCCTTTATCCACCCAGACAGTCAATCAATGATCAATCATATAATCAATTACCCATCAGTCAACCCCTTTGACCAACCATTACCCATCCATCCATGTGGTCATTTCTTCATTCTAGAACATGCTTTCTATTGGTGACTGATTACCAAACGTTTACTGATTACTTACCTTTTTCCAGTCCTGTACCAGGTACAGGTAAAGCAGAGATCGATAATCAGCATCCTTGACCTCAAGGAAATCACAATCTAATGGGAGCCACAGAGCAAGGAGCTGTCAGTTGCAACACAGTGAGATGAGTGCTAACAGTAAAGGACACTGTGGAACCCCGATCTCAGCCTGGGTGTTGGGGAGGAGATGAGAAAGGCTTCCAAAAGTGCTAATGTGTGCTCTGAGCCCTAAAGGTCAAAGGAGATAGCTGAAGCATGAGGACCCTCTAACTCGTACTACTACCTCATCCACAGATGTGGAAAGTCTTTCATTGATTTTCTGCTTTTGGCAGCTCAAGTGGAGAGCGGCAAGTAGATTGCGTCCCCACCACAGTTACAACTCCCAGACCTCCCTCTTGGCTGTCTGGACCTGCTCTCCACGTCTTAGCATTGTCTCTGTCCACTTTCTTTTATTTCTCCATTTGGGCACTAATGGTACAGGCATGAAGGACATTCCTGAGAAAAGGAGCAGGACAGTGAGGTTCTCCACCCCAGCAATCTGCTTCTGGCTACAAGTAGCAGTGCCAGACCACCTTCTGTAGCTGCAGTTGAGCTTTCTTATCCATGCCTGGGTGGTAGAAGCTGCCCTCCCCACGACCCTGTTTTTCTTGATACCAGAGCCTGGCTTGGACCAGTGGGAGGGGCAGGTGCAGAAGAGTTGAATATTCCAGTGTTGGCTTCTAAGCTGTGGAAGACTTAGTATGCTTTTATTAGACTCTGAAGTAGAGGGAATTGGCTACCTGGTACCTGAGGTAATTCCCCATATTTTATAGAACACTAAGAATAAGTTTTAGCCTGGTTGTGTCATGGGACTTTATTTTTGTTACAATGATCCCTTTTTAATAGACATTTAAGATAAATAGTTATACCCCTTTCCTACACCCCAGTTACATAGGAAGAAACTGAGGCCCTGCAAGGATTGGTGATTTGCTTGAGATTACAGAGTGAGTAAGCAACCACATTCAGATTTCAGCTCAGGTTTGCCTGACTCCAAAGTCCATTTGTTTCTATGATAACATACCGTAGACATAGGATTTCTTTGCACATCAGTAGTAAAGGTTGTCAATGCTTTAATTATGGAAACCCATGGTAGGAGTCCCGCATCCCTGCACTGTGGACTTGCTCTAGTGCTTGCAAGAACTATTACAGGTACAAGATTTCCGGCTGAACTAGAGTCTCTTCCTGAGTTCAGCTCTGAGCATCCCACTGAGCAGTATGCAGATCTGCCCCTTAATCAGTCTCTTGCATCCTTGAGCAAAGCCAATAATCATTCCTTTGCAAATCTGAAGATGCAAATCAGTCCCCACCCCTGCAATAAACTGCTCCTTCGTGGCTTATTACTCCAACATATGGTCTGTTATCTAGCCATTGTGTTTTGAGAACTGTTTTAAAACTCATCACAATCATATCTATAGAGTTCTTACAGCCCATTTCTTTCATTTGAATTATAATTCTGTAAATTGGAAAGACTGAGTGGATTATAGAGGAAAGAAAGAAGAGGGGCTGAACCATCTTGATTCCTTTCCATGAGAAAAAGACTCCATTGGAAACACATGAGAAGAAAAAGCCCAACGTTAGGAAAAGACGAATGAACCAATTCGTAATCCTTTGGAGGGAATAGTAGAATGACTTGAAGAAACTGACAGTCTCTCTTATGTTGTGTTTAACAAATGACAATTATTAGTGTTGCTTTCTTTTCTCCACCTTTAAAATTGAAACAAATAATCCTGGTGTTGGAGTCCCACCATGCTGGCCTCTGTGTGGGCCAGCAGGGCATAGCTAATGGTGTATTTTTTTCTTTCCATGATTAAAGTGTCTTTGAAGAAAACAGGAGAGCCAGATCTAAGGTGGGAAAGGAGGGCGAGAATCAGTTTTGGCTCTCAGATCCCAACAACCATATTTTAAATAGGGAAAGTGGAGACATTTAACAGGTGAGGACACTGAGAATCGGTGAAGTGAGAGATTTGTCCAGATTTCCCTGTGGGAATTGCCCATATCTCTCTTCACCTGTGGTGTTCAAGTTGGCAGCTTGGATCTACGCAGCAAGATTTGAGTTTTGTTGCCAAAATGACACCCAAGGATTTGCATTCAGAAATTGTCATCACACTGAAAATGGATGAGGATTCAAAAATGTGCCTGGGATTTCCATCAAGTTATACTATATAAATCACTGGGGGAGAGAGGTTGGAGATAAGGATGTGTCAATCCAGAGCTGCAAATCCCAAACCAGTGTCAGGAGATAAGTAGCTGGTCCCTGCAGACAGAGAGAAGATAGCATTGTGGTCAGGAGAGACAAACGGATATGATAGTCTTCTGTTCATCCTTCAGGGTGCTGGTCAGAGATGGAGCCATTTTGAGGAGAAGGAGTTTTGGTCAACATAAATAGGGCTAAATTTGGCCATGGATCACGCTTGGTTCTGAGACTAGGCTCAGCCCGAAATACTATGATCCTTGTGTTCCTTGGACAGCCACTATTGTGCCCATCAGTATGATGGAGCTAATGATAACCACTTCATGAGATTTCTTGAGGATATTAAAGCCACCAGGTATTAAATCTTCTTGTGCTGCCTGTTTAACTCAGCTGAATTTGTGCTTGCCATAATCATGCTTATCTCTGAGGACAGAACGCCTGAAGGTCAGAGGTCCCTGACCAAAACTGCTTGGATCTAGGATGGCTGAGTGACTTCTGAACAATCTCTAACTTCATTATAATCCCGTCTTCCTACCTGCATGCCAAGTGGCAGCCCCCCAACCATGACAGTTGACGAAGGCTGTGATGCTGACCGGACCAGAAAGAACCACGAAAGAAGCAAAAACAGACAGTGCCCAAATTCCTGAAAAACCTCTCTCCATACAGAGAAAAAAAACACAAATGTAGTTTGTGGTCAGAAAGTTGGTAACAATTCCACAAGTCAGAATTTGAGAGGTACAATCTCTCTTGATTCATATGCAACCTTGCCATGTTGGAATCGTTATTACCACCATTTTGTAAATGAGAAAACTAAGCAACAGAGAACAAGTAATTTTCAATAATCCAAACTACATTTTGAACCATGTTTGTCTGACCCTAAAGCCCATGCTTTCTTTGTCCACAAAATTCTTAGTCCTTCAATCAAATTCTACAATGTAGGCAACATCACCAGTGCTACAGGAAGCAGAGATTTCAAATGGGAGACACGTAGAGTTTAGTCTTTCTATATAATTCCTAACAATATAAACAAAACGCTGAATGTTTTTAAGTGCTGGCTGCATTACAGGCCTGGAGCCAAGCACGTTATGTACATTAACACGTTTTACGTTCACTGCGACCCTAAGCAGCATATATTATAATCAGTTTTATTTTATAGATGAGAAAAGTGAGGACCAGAGACATGAATTAATTGAAATGTGATCACCCAGCCATTTCATAGCTTGTGGGGATTATAAATAATCTATGTAAAAATCTAGCATAGATGGGACCTAGTAGAAAGAGCTTCATAAATGGTAACTATAATGCATGCAAAATGCAATCTAGACTTTTAAATGACAGTTATTAGTGTTGTTTTCTTTTCTTTTGTTTTTTATATTTTTGAGTGGATTTCTCCACACCTCCCTACAGCATGCTTTTTTTTTCTCAGAGGAGTGGATTTAAAGTCTACAGATAAGCATCCTCAAAGATCACTATCCATTTATTTTTGCTTTATATCCTGCACAACAGCATGAATGTTCTGCACCTATTTACTGTATCTTCTGGGTCAAGTTACCTGAATGAACATCAGTTTGCTGGTCTGAGTAATTGTAATAATTTTTCCTTCACCTTTATGTGACTTTGCCATGATGGTCAAATAAAATGAAATAATGAATAGCAACTTGTAGCCCATAAAGGGCTTTAGAAACTCTGGGACTTTTATATTATTACCCACATAATGACATACAGCTTTCTGATCAGCATGATTCCTCCACTGTGTCTGTTATCTGAAATTTCTTGTTCTCTATTTCTTTTCATCTTTTTCCAAACAGCTTCTTAGTCAACTGAACAGTAACAAGACTATGTATAAAGATCCAAGAATGCTTGGGTTACATTTATAGTGATGAAATTAATGACATGCATTAATTGTGCAGAACTCAAACTAGCAAATGAAAATAAAAATAATTTTCAGGCCTTTGGATTTATTGGTAGAACTAAAATAATGCCAAGGCTGCTTTTGGCAGGACCTTCTTCTTTGTGCACAGAATTATATTAATAGGCACTCTCAGTTCCATCTAAAATAGAGAGCAGTAAGCGAAAAGCAGATCTGTCTCCTCTTAGAGGGAAAAAAATGCATTTCCTAAGTGTCATTTTGGTAGATAAACCCTGGACCTGGAATTCTTTTTTTTTTTTTTTTTTTTTTTTGTGGTGCCGGGGATTGAACTCAGGCCCTTGTGCTTGCAAGGCAAGCACTCTAATCACTGAGTTAAATCCCCAGCCCCCTGGACCTGGAATTCTGATACATCGATGCTCTATCTTTCCTGGAGTTAGTCAGAAGTTAACCTTGACCTTGTGAGGCACTGTAAGTAGGAAGGAACCTCCGCCGAATGTTTATTTTCTTTCTGGGTGGTTAACGTACCTTAATCAATAGAATCCTCCCTATGTATAATAAAACGCCTCGTATTGGTTAAACAATAACTGATTGTGTGGCAGATGGTGTAATACATGTTCTACGGTCATTATTTTAATTCCTCATGGGAATCATTTCAAGTTGGGCATCATCTTATGCCCATTTTACAGATGAGGAAACTGGGGTTGGAGGGATAAAGTAGTCAAGGTCACACAGCTGGTAAGCATTAGAAGTGGCGATTCAAGCTCAAGTTCAGCTAACTCCAAAAATCCATGTTATTTTCAGAACCTATCATCAGGAAGGAGCAATCACTGTTGATCATGGACCACACAGAGAGCATAGTTATGGTGGAACTATTGGTGCACTCATTTGTTAACTTGTTTAAGAAACATTTAGAGGCTCGGCCTGGATGCAGGGGTCACACAGGCAAATAGAACACAGTTTCTGCACCCCCACGAGTCTGCCAGGGCAGACAGACAAGGACTTGGACACCTACATTACTTGATGGGCTAAGCAAAGACCCAGCTTTGTGGGGCCAAGACTGCTGCCCTGAGACTGTGCTCTGTTGAGTTCTGAAGGACACATAGAGGGCGTCTGGCAGAGTGGGCTGGTGTTTTCTGGGCAGGGTGAACAGCGTGCTTTGAAACCCTGGCACTGAGAGGGAAGCTCGATGTACCCAGCATCCTGTGATTTCTTCTGTGTGATTCACGAGTTGATGCGGGGCAGGGTGGGATCAGAAGCCAGCTGTCAGCAGTGGCGCCAGCATGTTTGTGGCGAGCCAGAAAGGCTGGCAAGGGCCTGGGTCACTTAGATCATGGTGTTTTCACTTTATTCGACTGTAGTGTGAAACCACCACAGAGCTGTAAGCTGGACGCCGGAATGGTCGGGTAGCAAAAATATTTACAGTGATGGCCTTAGCTGCTGCTGGAGGGTGATCAAAGAGGAAAACAACCTGGAAGCAAGGATATATGTTGGGAAGCTGCTGCAGAGACTGCTGAGGGTGGAAAGGCCACAGTATGGAGTGAGTTAGGGAAGAAATGAAGAGTGAAAAACTCTCAAATACAGTATGAGAACTATTGAGGCCTGGGGATCAAATATATATATCACATATCACATATATCATATATATTACATAGATATGATACACACGTATATAGTACATATATGTTATATATGTATGGGGATAGGGGAAGAGAGAGAGATGAATTAAGGAATATTTCTAGCACTGGGATTTTAAGAACTTTTATTTGACAGATGGGAGAGAAAATGTGTGGTTTTAAAAATGTTTTATTTTTATGATTGAAGGTAAGAGGCCGAATTCTATTCTAAGCCTATGGATATGGACATTTCTTGGAGACAGCAGAGCGAGGCTGGTAGAAGGCAGGCAGATCTAGGTGCTGTCAACCTAGACTTAATACCTGGAGACTAAGGAGCAGAAGAGGCCCCAGCATGGATGTCTGGGGGTAGGAGGGAGGCAGAGGCATGGGAGGCATGTTCAGGGAAAGAGGAGCTCATCTCAGCCAAAGGGACAAATAGCTGGGTGGGGGTAGGATGGTGAGAAAACAGGTCAGGGACTCAGGGAGGATGAGCATGGGTTCCAGTGCCCGGGCATGGGTACAGATATGCAAAGCACCTGTTGGCCTCAGGGAAGACAAAGCCCTGGGGATCTGGCTGGGGCTGATTTCAGACAAGAGGGGAATCTAGAACAGGACTGACCGAGTTGAAAGGATGGGATCAGCATTCATCTAGAGAAGAGACGCCTCTGTTACCATGGAAAGGGAGGAGCAGGAGGACACGTGTGCACAGGCAGGTGAGTCTGTGGGTTATGTGGGTTGTCCACATAATCTGAAACAAGAGACAGATCCGTCAGCTGGGAATGAGGATGGTGCTGGCAGCCCCGCAGTCTTGTGGGCAGGTGCGAAGGTTTGAAATAGTTTCTAGGGGACGAGGGAGATGCAATTAGGAAAAGGGAGGAAGATTTCTAGCTAGAGAGGGAGTCCTTAAACTTACAATGACATTCGTCTATGTGGCTAGGTGATGTTCTCCACCTGTGTCTGGTGGTTTACAGGTGAGGAAGTGGTTGGATTGACTCAGAGCTGGGGGTGGTAGTGCCGGGTGGGTGTGACAGGACGAAATGAGGACAGGATAATTGTGGATGTGAAACAGTCTGTTCATGTGATAGATTAAGAGGCCTCAGTTAGAATGAGGAAGATGTAGAGCATGAATGAATAGATTGAGAGAAGAGAGAGGGGTCCAAGACCCAGGGCCCAACGATGTTGGAGGAGACTTGAGGAAAGCTACATGAGATGGGATTTTCTATATTTGAAATCACTGAAATCTAGCAATTCTAAGTGAATTTCTCTGAAGGAATGGGTGGCTAAAGTGAACTGGATGAGGTCAACGGAGAGAGAGAGAGAGAGAGAGAGAGAGAGAGAGAAAACTGACCTCTAATTTTAACCAAATGGTCTGACAAGTATGAATGTCTTATGAAGGAAGTGACATAAATTATCGGCAAATAGGACATGTCTAGGATATGTGAGAAATTACAAATAGCAGCCGGACATGGAAAATTCTCCAGTATTATTCCCAGAAGCAGAGCCACTCATTAAAGGACACCAAGACTAGTTGCAAATTTGAGCTCAGATGTCATCAAATTCCAAGGCATTTTGGCCAAACGTCCAAGGGCTTCTGTAACGTGGCCTCAGCGTGTCCCTTCATGGCTCATTCTCTCTGTTCCTCTTTGTATACTTTGTGGCACATTCAGTTTGGTCATTTCCTGGTTCACAGACATGTTTGTTAAGTTCAGCAGCAGCTCTTCCTCTTCCTCCTCTTTCATTCAATGCTGTGATTGAACCCAGGGCCCTCACATTGAGCTACATCTCCAGCTCTTTTTTTTAATTTTGAGGCAAGGTCTTACTAAGTCATGAAGTTGCCCAGGCTCAAACTTGTGATCCTCCTGCCTCAGCCTAGTAAAGTACTGGGGTTACAGGTGTGCACCAGCACACCTGGCTTTAGCTTCTAAGGTTTCTCCACACTGTTCTCTCAACCTGTTCTCTGATTCCTTTGCAGACTTCATAGCTCCCCTGATTGATGGTCATCCTTTCCAACTTTCTTCCTTCTTTATCAGATCTACTGACCAAGGAGGATTTCAATGCATGTTGGATCTCAATTCCAACATGCCCCTGCATCTATTTCATCTTTGACCTTTTGGCACTTAGCATTTTCTATTTCACTGTGTAATTCATTCTGAGGGCATTTAATTTTATTTTCCTTACTGATGAGCAAGATCTTTACTAACAGTGACATAGAGCAGGTGCTTGGCAAACATTTTAATGTAAAGGGCTAGCTGGACAATATTTTAGGCTTTGTGAGTTATACTTTCTCGGTGGCAGGTACTCAACTCTGCTGTTTTAGTATGAAAGCAAGTGTAGGGAATATATAAAGAAATAAGCACGGTTATGCTCCAGTGTTTATGGACATAAATTCAAATCTTGTATAATTTTCATGTGTCACAAATATTAATTTTTTCAACCATTTAAAAAAGGAAAACTCATACTTAGCTCATGAGTAGTAGAAAAGCATTTGGCTCCCGGGCCGTACTTTACTGACCCTCAGTTTAGACTTCATTCACACAGTATTACCAGTGTTAGAAGAGCTGTTGGCAGTAGTAAGCACTAAACATCTGTTGAATGAATGAACCAATAAATCAGTGTCCTCCAACCCAAAGTGACCGACAGCCCAGAGAACAGCTTTGCTTATTGGTTGTAACACTTGGAGTACCCAGGGTTCGGGAGTCTGGCTTTGGTGACAATTTGTGTGAATCTGAAGGTTTGACTGAGGTGAGCTTGCTCATGGTGTCATAGTTAACTGAGCTTGAGTGTGGTCTTCTGACTCTGAGGGTAGAGTTCCTTTCATCTTCTGAGTTTCCCGACATAATCCAACAGGAAACACAATACTGATAGCTGCCTAGATGGCTACCTTGACTCTCATTTCCTCTCGGTAGCTTCCCAGGGCTCTAGAATTGTCGATTCATGTCTGAGGTGAAGATAATAAGTTTGACTGAAATGGGATTGATAGTAAAGCATTACTTGGGCTTCGTCTTCTGAAAGATCACCTCTTATCTGGCCCATCCTATGGGATTGCCCCCTCTCCCCTGCTGCTTTCCAGTAGGCATATTTTTAACAGTGGACAAAGCTGTGGTTAAGCTTATTACTGTTTCCTCACCATTAAATCTTCTGTTGGCTTTAGTATTTCAAAGGATCCTCTTGCTGGAATACTTTAGGGCTTAGAGAAGCCTGGAGCAAAGTAGTTTGGGGCCAGAGCTGAGAAAAGAAAAATGACTGTCAAAATACCATCTTGTCTAAGGAGAATTGAAATTCTGATCAGTGTGCATTTCATCTTTGCAGTGGGGTTCACCCATGCAAGAGGGCTTTGGTTAGTGTCCCTGTAATAACTAGCAGGGCCTCAGGCACCAACCCTGGATCACCCTTTTGTTTGGAAGGAGGAAGATGTCTATCTCAAAGATTTAAATTTATTATTTGACCCAGATACAGGAGCACAAATGCCCACCAGAGACCTGCCACTAAGATCCAAATACTTCAACATTCACAACCCAATAACTTTTCACAGGCAAGAGGATGAAATGCTTTTCACCTGATCGACACCCCCAGGTCCTATAACCTTATTTTAAAACTCTGCAGACACTGTCACTGAGGTTAACTTTGAATGTTCAGGGCCAAGATCCAAATGGACTGACTTTTTTACATAATGCTGAGTGAGGAAGTCCATCAACTCTTGGCCTGTTACATCCCTCAAGTCAGTTTGATGCATTGACGCCTCCTGCTTCCTTAGCCTGCGATTTGATTACCTGGAACTGAAGTCTTGTTACATACTTAGACAAAAATTTGGTCACATTTTAAGATTTCATTTTTTTAAAAAGCTGCCAAAGAGTAAGAGGAGGAGTCATGTTTGCAGTTATGCTCAGCCTTCTAATTTTCAGGCTGGCGAGAATAAATCGATCATCAGAACAAGTGAAAGCCCCTCTCGGCTATCATCCCAGGATCAGAGCAGGCCTCTCTTGACCCATTTCTAACTCACTGGTAACTCTGCCAAGGGAACAGACTACCAAATATTGTCCGGGTAAATACTCCCCCAAAGAGCTATTTATTCTTCCAGATTCCAAATGCCATTTCATTTATTTTACAATTGGAAGCTACATTGATCTTTAAAATTTACCCAGAAAAAGTACATTAGAAGGTCAAAGGAAAACCTTTAGCATATTTCTAAATAGTCTTTGTGAAGGTGTTAAAAATCATGAGTTATTACTGTCACTGTAACAGAGGACTGACCGCAGGTCAAGTTCTCATTCTGTATTGTTGCTTAGCCTCCCCCACCCTGATTCCAGTTTTCTTCATGTCTCCTCAAGAACTACTTTTGTAGACTTATCTGCATTCTGCTTTCCTTCTTCAATGAAGTAGCCCTTTAAGGAATTCAAGGAAGTTAATGTTTGGGTTCTGATAATAACAGATGCATTGAGGTGAACAGAATCATGCGGTCTTGATGGTCAGCATCTCAAGCGCAACTTGAAACAAGGAAAGACACGTTAGAAGGGGTCCTTCTAAGACCTCTTATATAACGGGTGGCGATCACTATGGAGCCAAGGAAATCTAATCAACTTTTAGAGCCTTAATTAGATTCCTCTTGGTTGAAATCCACAAGTTACCGAATTGTCACTTTTGAGAAACTGATTTTTTCTCCGATTTAGTATTCTAATTGCCCTTCGGATGTCCATGTTAGTAGCGGTGGAATTCAACCCCAAGCCTGCAAGGTAGGGCTCACAAACAGCCCTGCTGTGATAGGCATTTTCCATGGTGGAATTCAAGTCCTTAGAAGAATTAGTTCACAGGCAAATGAAGGAGATAAAATTGTTTTACATGAAAGCAAACTGCAAGCCCACCTCTGGCTGCTCTCTCTCTGCTTTCTGTACTTCACAAGGAGAAAGAAACAATCTTTGTTCCCAGTGGGCAAAGGCTATGGAGGGTGGGAGCCAGAACCCAAGTGTTCCAACTGGCAGGATGCCACTCTGCACTGGAGGGTACTAATTACCTGCTTCCCCCTGGGACATTCTCTCAAGGAACACAAGTTGCTCTTATTTGTCTTGATAGTTCCCAAAGCAAATATGATGTCAGCCTTGGCACTATCTAGTAGTGGTCATGGTCCCATGCCATGAAGTTTGTTGTCCTGAGCTCAGATTCCAAGTCCTCTGATTTGCTGTTTGATCTTAAGCAAGTCGTTTAAATTCCCAGTTTCCCAGTCTGTAAAATGAGGATAATAATGGCCTTTTTCATTACAGGATTGTGAGGATAAAATGAGAAAATGCTTCTTGGGGTTATCTCAGAACCTCGATAAATGCCAGTGACTATACTTATTAATTATTCAATAATTATTATTACAGCCCATGGAGGGCTGATACAGAAGTTACACAATGAAGAACTCTCAGGAGCATGTTCAAGAAATTAATTAGTGATTATGAGAGAGTTCCTTTTTATTTTTTGCTGATTTTTCAAGTCTCTGATGTTATATCATTCTGATGCAGAATCAAAGACAACAAAGAAAACACTATTAGCTGCTTAGCTAATTAACAGAACACACCGCTTTTAAGAGCATACAATGAATTAAAGGTAAACCAAAGAAATAGGACTTCTCTCCATCCCTGGGGACCTGGGAACAGAGGAACTTGGGTGGACTGGAGATAATAAAGGAACTCCT